>VNJO01005687.1:0-213566 GCA_008042535.1 Drosophila tani | reverse complement strand
TTGTGTTTTATTTTTGCTCCCAAAGGTATTTATATCTGATTATACTTGCACCTACTAAGATTATTCCATCAGATCCAGGACGTCCCACCTATCAATACATTGTGTCATTCGGAATTATTTAATTATGGCCGTTTTGTCTCTTTCTTTTAGCTGCAGTTGTTCTGCAAAAGGTATTTTCTCAAATATATTCAAAAATATTCGTATCAAATAATAAAGCTTACAATTTGCAGCGATGTTTTAGGCTTCTATTGATGATGGATATTGGCTGGCTGCTAATAGGAAACCTTATCTCCCTATACTTGCTTCTAAATACCGATAACGTTGATGTCATGGATTTTGTGGACTTTCCATATAAAATAACAGAGGGTCGGGGGTGGGGATCTCGCTCTGAAATGTACTGGCCCGGTCTTACGTGCGGTAAGCTTTTGAAACGATTGTAATGTGAATGAAAATACAAGTCGCTCTCCATACAGTACTGACAATCGTCAGTTTCGCATTAGTACTCCGGTGTTATCTAAAGTACAAAAAGAATGAAGATGATGATTGAAGCCTACATAGAGAACGGGATCCAAGTAAATGAATAGTAAACTGTGAAATCTGAGTCAAAATAATTCGCACACATATTGAGACACAAATTCTTCTTTTAAAATGTACTGACTAAATTTAAAATAATATATCGACAACCTTGAACCTTGAAAAGTAATAAGCAAATTGTTCTAAAATGTGTGAATGCAAGAAACCTTACACTATTTTTCATATAGTTCAAATTCTCATATTGGGACTCGTACCACCGATTCTTCATGCTATTTATGCTATATACATGGGTATGTATTTATGAATGATCATTACACCTGCTAACATTATTCTTCCATCAGGTGGAGGACGTCCCGTCCATCACTATTATGTCACATTTGGATTACTTTCTTTGTTTCCGATATGCACAATTATTTTAGCGGTATTAATGGCTTTCAAAGAAGTATATTCCCAAACATGTACATTGTTGTATCAAATACTAATGCTTACCATTTTCAGCGATTTGTGGATTGTCTAATTGTTTTAGCCTTTTTGTGGTTAGGAATAGGACTTGTAGTAGTAGTTTATTTGGCTCTAGATTGCTTGGCTTTATTTGACTGGGTGGATGTTCACCCTGACGCTTGTGCCTACAACTGCATTAATATTGCGTGTAAGTTTTCAATAATGCTTATAGGTATGGGATACTAATCGGTATGCATACAGTTATTACATGCTGGATTGCTGTTATTCCATGTAGCTACGCTGCAATATTAGAAGAAATGAATGAGCCAAATAACGACTGAAGTCTACACTGATGATGCAATCCAAGTAAATTTATAGTATTGTCAAATCAGGATGGAGAGAAAATAAAGACCTAATAAGCATTAGGAAATATGCTGGTTTAATATTTTTGTTTTATTTAAATTTGTTTTTTATTTTCGTCATAGGCTGCTTTTCATCTGCATTAGTCCTGATTTATGTATCATTGCATATATGCCTTTCCATACTCTTAGTTGACCCGTTTGCATGGTACTTGTTCAATTTCGGACAGCTTGAAACTTTATTTTTCTTGGCCACAATTAGGCAGCGGGTGGACGGGGAAAAGGAGCTGGAAAAACAATATCTGAAGTGGGGCAGAATTAATACCCTGGAATTAGTACTATTCTTGGAATTTTATATATAAATATACTTAAAAAACTTATGTTTCAGCTTAATTTTTGAGAAATTTAATTTAAAACCGATTTCTTTATTAAATTAAAAGTTCATAGTCCAGCTTAGCTTTCGAATGTGGAACCCATTGCCTGAAGGTTTTGTATTCTAAGAAGAGTCCTGCAGGCACCTCTCGTAAAGCAAGCGATCCCAAATTTCCAGTTTGGGTTCAGACTCAGCCATGGCACGCCGGAGCAACTTCACCGAGTGACGGAATTCATTCTGGATGGCTTCCACAAAAAGCAGTATGTCGTTGCTGCATACTTGGACATACAGCAGGCGTTCGACAGGGTGTGGCACGACGGCCTTCTTTTCAAACTCAAAACCCTGCTCAACCCACAGCTGTTTGAAACGCTCAAATCATTTCTATCTGACAGGACGTTTCGTGTGATCCAAGAAGGAATAATGTCCACTGAGAGGCGGATCAGTGCAGGTGTACCACAGGGTAGTGTTCTAGGACCTACACTGTACAGCCTGTACACTCATGACATGCCAAAGCCTCCAGTACACTCCCGTAACATGATGGTGGCCACTTTTGCGGATGACACAGCGGCAGCGTGCAGATCATCTTGCATATACACAGCCACTGACAGGCTTCAGTTATACCTCAAGAAATTTGAAAACTGGGCCTGTCGGTGGAACATCTCTGTAAACCCCTCAAAGTGTGCAGTAGTGACACACACACTCAGGAAGGACAATTGCCCAGGATTATTTTTACACGGAGAGCTACTGGAACAGAAAAGGGAACACAAATACCTGGGTGTGACCCTCGACAGAAGATTAACACTAGCAAAGCACACTACAAATGTCAAGAAGTCGCTCGAAGCCAAGGCTAAGAAGCTTTCTTGGCTATTAAAACCAAACAATCACCTTAACATAACAAACAAAATCAAAATTTACAAAACCATACTAGCCCCCACATGGAGATACGCCATACAAGTATACGGTATTGCTGCCAAAAGCCACTTAAACAAAATCAGAATATTCCAAAGCAAAACACTACGCAAACTATCAGGAGCTGAGTGGTACGTGGTACATACGGAACATTGACCTGGCCAGGGACTTCAAAGTTCCTCTTGTTGGGGACGTTATCAACTCTCAAGCGGAAACATACTTCAAGAAACTGACAAACCATTCGAATATACTCGCCAGAAGACTCACGGAACATAGAACCAGAAGAAGACTTAAAAGAACCCATCCCATCAATCTACAACACAGAACTTTAAAAAAAAAAAAAGAAAAACCTCCACATGACCTAAATCACTCCACAAATTCGTAGCCCATAACACTTTTCTACTACTACAAAATATTATAAAATCCATTGAACACCTGCCTACACTATTGTAAAAGTTACTATATATAGCAGGGGTGCTCAAAATCGTCTTACGGCAGTGCCCTTACCTACACAAGCAAAAGAATACACACGCACACATGTATCGACGCCGTTTTATTGCTACAAAATTAACACTGAGAGAAAAAAAAAAGTTCAATTCAGAAAAATAATAATTTTGGTTGCTTCATTTGGTTATTTCATTTAAAAATTTACAGTTGATCTAGAAAGGTATCACTCATTTTAACGACACGCCAAAGAAATTCAAAGAAATGCACACGTCGGTGGTCCACAATAAACTAAAATCAAACTTAAATCAAATTCTATCAGAAACGCAAAAAAAAACGTGTCAGTGCAGAGCCGAGAACAAGACAACAACACTTTGCATTGTGAGTTAAGGAGAAAAAAAAAGAACACAAAAAAGAGAAAAAAAGTTCTATGGAATTGTTGTTGGCTTGCCTCGCAACGCAAAGAAGAACTTGCGTGTGCCCTAGGGAAGTGTGGCATGTGCCGCTCCGTATGCTATGTGCCGAAACAAAAACAAATGTGCTCGTGTGCCATAGGATTGAGCACCTCTGATATATAGTAACAGTATACAATATACACTGTGTAAATTAACACAGTAATAAATCACAAAAAAAAAAAAAAAAAAAAAAAAACTCCATAAAAACAGAAACGTAAAATATTACATTTTGATTGCTTTAATTAAAAAAATGCATATTTTTTTTACAAGGAATCAATAAATTAGCAGCTGTTTTCGTTTGTGAACATTCGGCTTAGTTGTAAGTATTACACGTGCTCAGGTGGACTGGCGCATTCGCAATCCCTACTTAATGGCGCAGTTGGCCAGCTTGCTGGACAGCTTCTCGCCCTCGGGCGTCAACAGGAAGTTATCCTTCCACACGGCCAGGCCATCGCCGTTGGTCTTAAAGTCCGCGGACAGCTTCTCCCACACCTTCTTCTTGGGATTGAGCTGCTCGTCGGGCGTGCCGCTGTATCCCTCGAAGGCGAGGCGACTGCCAGGAGCAGCATTTGCCGGCAGCACAATGGGCTCCACAACCGTGTGATCAGCGCTGGATAAGGTCATGGGGAGAAGGTTAGTAAAATAATTATGGAAACTATATTAAACGATGGTACTCACTTGGAGGTGCACAAGACCATGCCCTCGGACAGGATGCCACGCATCTTGGAGGGCTTCAGGTTGCACAGAACCGCGACCAGTCGCTGTTCCAGCTCCTCTTGGGTGACAAACTTCACCAGGCCACTAATGATCGTCCGGGGCTGCTCCTCGGCCAAGTCTATTTTCAGAACATACAAGGTATCGGCATCGGGATGACGAGCCACCTCCACGACCTTGCCCACGCGAATATCCAGGCGATGGGGCGCATCCTCATCCCCTCCAGCGGCTGGAGCAGCTGCTCCTGCCTTGACCTTTGCCGGCGGCGGATAGGCAGCGGCGCTGAGTTTTCTAAATAAATAATTTGGATTAGTTTGCTCAATAAATCATTCCTCAAGGGATAACCTACTGCAGCTCCGGCTTCTCGAAGGCCTTGCGAATGGGATCCAGTAGCCGGTTGATGTACTTCTCCACGGTGGCCTTCAGGTCACCCGGATGCAGCTTGTCCTCCGCATAGTACTTCTCCAGCTCATCGTACTTGAGGAAGGTAACATTGCCGCCGTGTTCCGCCTCCCTGGTTACCTCGAAGCCTTCGCCCTCCTTGAAGAGCGAGAAGAGCACATGCTTCACGAAGGACAGGAGGCCGTTGTCGGCAATGTTTCCCGGCTCGCAGAAGGCCTTCTTTAGCTTCTTCTTCACGTTGGCCGGGGAGTCGAGCAAGTCGATCTTGGAGTCCTCCTCCGAGGAGGACATCTTGCCGCCAGCAAGGCCGGGCACTGAAAATCAACGAAAAAATCGAATTAAAATGAGTTTTTCGAAGCGGGACTTGCGATGACTCACCCATGGGGTTCATGAAATGGATGCGCTTCTCGTAGCCCAACTGCGGCAGGTACTTCTCCGAGAAGGTGAATATCTTGCGCTGATCCACGCCACCGAACTGAGCGTCCACCTTGAGGTACTCCTCGTCCAGAGCCTGCAGGCCGGGGTAAAGCAGTCCGGAAAGCAGCGGGTACTCCACCTGCTTGACCACCTCGGCTCCGGCCTTCTTGGCATCGTGCTGCGTGACCACCGAGCTTAGCTTGTACACATCCAGGGTGTACTCCTTGGACAGCTGATAGTCGCTGCCCTTGACAAACTTCAGCTTCTCCAGGGGCACGCCAATGGAGCTGAGCATGGCTTTGATCACCTGCTCGTAGTACTGCGTGCGCAGCTCCAGGAGGGACCAAGGGGCCTTCATGTTGTCCAGATAGGCATGGAGATCGGCAAAGAGGATGGTGACCTCGCAGCCGGCCTTCAGGAAGTCCGCAATCTTGGACATGGGCACGAAGTAGGCAACATGTGGCTTGCCCGTCGTCGCCGTTCCCCAGTAGATCTTAAGATCGCGCTCGCCCAGGATCTTGGTCAGCTTGTCATCGCCGAGCGTCTCCTGCAGGTTGCGCGTGATGAGCGTTTTTTTCTCTGCGGGCGTTAGTTCCACCATTTTTCCTGATTTTTATTACAACTTTCGTGCGAAATCACGAAATTGTTGCTAGGAAGAGGAAGAGCACAAGTGCATGCGTGGTGAACAGCTGTTTTTGCGGCGGGAGCTGCCAACTTGCTTTTGGGAACAGATGTAAGCAGTTTATGCGAAGAAATTCATGATTTCATGTGTAAATGAAAATATTGCGTTGCATGAATAGTTTAAATAAATTTATTTCCTGGAAAAAGGTGTTTGTTCTTGTTTAATGTATTTAGAATTTCAAGTAATTAACCGTTTAAATATGGAAAATTGATTTCATGTATTTAGGAATTCACGAACCTAACCGTATAAACCGAGTTACTGTATTTGACGTAAATCACACAAGTGGCCAGTTGCATTTTTAAAGTTCCCGCAGCTGGTCACACACATTGCGAAATTGCCGCGTGCGGTTTTTGTTTATAAATACAGTTGGACCAACTGGCGAAATTCCCAGTTGAAATCGCACTGACAATTGGCTAGAAATTACGCTTAATAACCATACAGAATGCCCGTGATAGAGGGCAGGGATCTGGTCCAGCTGCAGCGCCGCCAGCAACAGGTGCGCAACATCTGCATCCTGGCGCATGTGGATCATGGCAAGACAACGCTGGCCGACTCACTGGTGGCCAGCAATGGCATCATTTCCCAGAGGATGGCGGGCAAGCTGCGCTACCTGGACAATCGGGCGGACGAACAGGAGCGTGGCATCACCATGAAGAGCAGCAGCATCTCTCTGTACTACCAGGAAGCGGAAAATGCTGCTGGAAATCAGGATTTCCTCATCAACCTGATCGATTCCCCGGGGCATGTGGACTTCTCCAGCGAGGTATCCACCGCAGTGAGGCTATGCGATGGCGCCATCGTCGTGGTGGATGTGGTGGAAGGAGTGGGGCCGCAAACTCGCGCCTGCTTGAAGCAAATCTACGAGGAGCAATTGAAGCCGGTGCTGGTGCTGAACAAGCTGGATCGCCTGATCCTGGAGAAGCAGCTGGATCCTTTGGATGCCTACTTCCATTTAACCCAAGTCCTGGAGCAAGTCAACGCGGTTTTGGGCAGCATTTTCGCCTCGGATATTCTGGCCCGGGAAGACATCACCAAAAAGGACAACTACGAGTCTGCCTTGGAGGAAGTGGACGATTCGGAGTTGTATTTCTCACCCAGCTCTGGCAACGTCATCTTCTGCTCCGCCTACGATGGTTGGGCCTTCTCTGTCCGTGATTTCGCCGCCATGTATGCCAAGCGCTTGGAGATGAAGAGAGAAGACCTGGAGCAGGTTC
Organism: Drosophila tani; assembly: GCA_008042535.1. NCBI lineage: Eukaryota > Metazoa > Arthropoda > Insecta > Diptera > Drosophilidae > Drosophila > Drosophila tani. Next base: position 206,622 of record VNJO01005687.1, on the reverse strand, counting down.
TGTGGGGTGACTTCTACTACAATTCCAAGAAAAAGGAAGCTCTGCCGGGGGCCCAGGAGAAGGCCAAGAAGCCCATGTTTGTGCAGTTTGTGCTGGAGAACATCTGGAGTCTGTACGACATCATAGCCATCAGAAAGGACAAGGACAAGCTGCCTGGCATAGCCGAGAAACTGGGACTCAAGCTGGCCGTTAGAGATCTCCGCTTGAACGATCCCAAGCTGCAGATCAAGGCGGTGCTGGGGCAGTGGCTGCCCATCGATAAGAGTGTCCTGCACATGGTCGTGGCCCACGTTCCACCGCCCCACAAAATCAGCGAGGAACGAGCCCAGAGATTGCTTTATCCCGCGAATGTGGATCTTAATTCGATGCCTCTGGAGACGCTGAAGCTTAAGGACAGCTTCACCAGCTGCGATGCGGGCAGCGCCAATGTCATAGCCTTCGTGTCCAAGATGTCGCCTGTGCATGTCAGCCAACTGCCCCAGAATCGACCCAAGAGACTGACGGACCAGGAGCTGCAGCAGCGCAGGGACGATGTACGTCGCCGGATCGAAGAACGAAAGCAGCAAAGTGACCAAACGGAGCTGGAGAAGATTACCCAGGGTGTGGAGCAGCTGAGCTCCCACACAGAGGCAGCTAAGAAGGAGGAAGCGGAGCCGGAGGCAGAGCCCAACGAGTTCGTGTTCATCGCCTTTGCCCGGGTCTTCAGCGGCACCCTGAAGCGCGGCATGCAGCTGTTCAATCTCACGCCCAAACACGATCCTCGCCAGCCCACGCATCGCCGGGAGCAGGAGGCTCCCTACGCCAGTCGTGTGACTATCGGCGATCTCTACATGTTCATGGGCGGGGAGCTGCAGCTGCTGGATGAAGTGCCCGCCGGGAACATAGTTGGAATCGGAGGCTTAGAATCCCATATCGTGAAGACAGCCACCTTGAGTAGCAGCCTGGATTGCACCTCCTTCAGCGAACTCAGCATCATGGCCACGCCCATCCTGCGGGTGGCCATCGAACCCGTGCACCCGCAGGATATGCCAAAGCTGGTCAAGGGATTAAAGCTCCTCAACCAGGCCGATGCCTGTGTCCAAGTCTCCATGGCCACGACGGGTGAGCACGTGATAACCACTCTGGGCGAGGTCCATGTGGAGAAGTGTGTCCATGATCTGGAGCAAAGCTATGCCAAGATCAAGGTGAACGTGTCCAAGCCCATTGTGTCGTTCAGGGAAACCATTGTCCCCGCTGCCACCGTGGATATGGTGAATGAGGCCATTGTGAAGACGGCGGAGGACAAGGATGTGAGCAAGAAGATTGCTGTCCAGCAGACCCTGAACAAACTGGGCACCCTCAAGGTGTTGGCGGTTCCCCTGCCCGAGGAGGCTGTGGAGCTGCTGGAGAAGCACATGGAGTTCTTCAAGGAACTATCTGCCATTCCCCGAAATCAACTGCTCTCGGAGAAGTGGACCACCCTGTTGGCCTCCATTAAGCTGAAGCTGATTGCCGCTCTCCAGGATCTGCAGTTGTTCGGCTTGAGTTCCCTGTCCCCCGCAGAGCTGGTGGATCGAGTCTGGGCCTTGGGTCCTCGCAATTGTGGCACAAACATCCTGCTTAACCTCAGCGACTACGAGCAGCCGGACTTTTGGTCCAGCCACGCCAAGTCCTCGGATACGGATGTGCGCTCTGCCACGGATCCGCGCAAGGATTTCAATAGTTCCTTGGTGAATGGTTTTCAACTGACCTCGGGCGCCGGTCCTTTGTGCGAGGAACCCATGCAGGGTGTTTGCTTTGCCGTTCTCGAGTGGTCTATACAGTCCGAGGGAGAGGATTTGAATGCCAGGGGTCCCTTTTCGGGTGAGAATTGGATTGCTTAATTTTAAAATATTTTTTAAACGGTTTTTAAACTCATTTTAGGCCAAGTTTTGACTGCTGCCAAGGAGGTTTGTCGTCAGGCTTTCCAGAATCAGCCGCAACGATTAGTCACGCCCATGTACAGCTGTAATATTGTGGTCAATGCGGAAATGTTGGGTGAGTTTAAGCGAAATTTGAAATATATTTAAATACGTTTCAGAAATTTATAAGCTGGGGTGCTGATGTAATATGCCGTGAATTTGAGGTCCTTTTATTGATTTAAATATTCATTTCGGGGACTAAAAATAGCAGGAAGTTAGGTGAATCGGTCCCTTTAATGTCTCACCCTAAAAACTGCAATTAAAAATGGATTTTAAGTATTAAAGTTGGCTGTTTACTCTCAAGAAAAAGAAGCTAAATACCACTGCTTCTTAATCAGCGTAATAGTATATTAAAAAGTTCCTCCATTCCCCCTTTTTTTCTACACCCATAGAAACTATACTATTCTTACATGAATTCTAGACTCTTGAGTACTACAAATTTCTTCGAAAAATGCTTTTTAATTTGATACCACGAAAGTATAATTTTAACACTAATCTGCACCAAGACTTGAGAAAAATCACTAACGCGGCAAACAGAAAAGCACTAAATTCCAGCTAACGTGATATGTTATTGATTTTTCAATGTAGGTTCGTATAAAAATAATTCCCGAAAATACACGATTCAAACTAAAGAGTATTAAAAGAATATTAAGTATACATTGATATTATACAGTATAAAATCTATACTAAACTCGTTATGCAGTATATTTTTTAGACAACGCGTGGTTTTTTTTGTGTTTATATTTCCCCTTACAACCTTACAAAAACACTATTATCATTCAGAAAGTATTGTTTTAAATAGTATTTTATTTAACTACTAGTAAATGCAGCTTAGGTCTAAACATAAATAAGCAACTAAATTTAGGTTAAATAATTTCGGTGTTGGTTTTTTGTTTTTGTTTTAAATTAATCCTTTTTTTTCGTTTCCTTTGCTTTAAAATAGTTTCCAGTTTTGCACCTAAACTATTCGTTTAATATTCGTTAGACATTATTTTAAAAAAGTTGAGGCCTTGTTTACGCTTAAATGCAAAACAAATTAATTAAACAATTAGTGCGACTGTGCCCGGGCACGTGTAATTGTTTAATTAATTCGTAAATTGTTTTGTAAATAAATACATGTATGTATAAATATATAAATTAAGTGGGGGGTGGAGAAATGCCATGGGAAATGCCTAAAAGTTGTTTTAAATTAAGAAAAGCTTAGCTGGTAATTACGTTACGCTACGCTAGACGTTACGTGACGTGAACTTTTTGCTTCCGTTCCTTCTCATCTTCCTCACTTCAGTCACAGTTGTTTTTTGTTATTTTCTGCACAGTTTCTAGTCGCTCGCCGGAAATCGCCTTGTGCTATTGAAATTGTATCTACTAGGATTGGTTGGTTGGTTTGCTTCTCCACCCGGAACTTAGTCCCAGATGATGCTCTGCTGGAACTCGAGGACGCGATCCCAGGGGAACTCGGGCTCGTAGTCGTCCGTTTCTGGGAGCGATCGCTTGGCCCGGCTGTCGAGCGTTGCCTCCTCCGCTGCTGCTGTGTTGGTGTGTTCTGCTGCCACCGGAAGCGCTGCTGCCGCCGGTTCCGCTTCCTGTTCCACCTGGAGAGTGGTCCTGGCCTCCTCCTCGCCTGCCGGAGTACTGCTGCCCGGTTGCTCCTCGGTTCCGGTTCCCGATCCACTCGAGATTGCCTCAATTGGGGGTAAATCCCCACGTCTCTCGTTGTTGCGTCCATAATTGCTGCCCGGGAAATTGTTGATCGAGAACTGATCCGGCCGGAAGTTGGCGGAGCTGTGACTGCTGCTGGTGCTCTCGGGTCGGTTCAGGTATTGATATGAACTGCCACCGCCATTCTGGAAGCTCTGATCCTGCGGCTGGTAGTTGGCACTGATGGCTGAGCTACCCACAGAGCCACTGCCACCGTAGATGGGGCGACCGTAGCTATCCTTTTGGCCTCCAAGGGAGCCACCTCCGCCTCCGATAGAGGGACGATAGAAGGGTTTTTGTAGTTGATACCGCTTGGGTGGCTGGGTGCTGGGCTTTCGCACTGAGTAGCCGGGCTTCACGCACATCATGCCAAAGACTCGGATGCCGGGCACACTGGCATAGGTGGGCTGGTCATGAGCCATGGGTCCCTCTGGAAAGGAGAAAAAAATTCAATGAAATATTTGTAGAGTTAAAAAATTATCATTTCTGGGTTTTCTCGATTTTTTTGATTAGCAAACTATCAGGGATGCCACAGAAATCGTTGGGGATTTGAAATCAATTACAAAAGTGTCTAAAAGTATGCTTTACAATAGTAAATATCCCAATTTCAATGTATAAATGCATATTTTGTAAAGTATAACATTTTATAGCATACTTATTAGGATATTTTTAATTAGTTTTAAGCCCAGAGCGATTTCTGTGGCACTCATGTTAATTGGTTATGTTATTAAATTATTTTTAGAAAATTTAGCTTAAAATTTGCCGTTTGTATATAGAAACTCACCCATTTTGAAATGATCGGGACAGCGGCAGATGACCAGATAATGCGATTTGCCAGTTCTTGTATTCTGGAGCGCCAGCAGGGACCAATCCTTGGGCGAGCGGCACTCGCGCATCTCCGTGGTGGCCTCACAGGTCTTGGCCAGCGTGATGGCCTTAAAAATAAAAAACAAGACATGTTAGAAATGAGTGGGAACGTAACAAAATGAGATCAAGTTAGGGGGCGTTTTTACAATCCAAAAAGGAGCACTAAATTTCCCTGAAAAACAGCTTACAGAAAACCTCTTTCCTTATAGTTAATAGATCATAAACTTTAGTTAACCAGATAATAAAATTTTACTACAACTCGGAAGAATTTTGATGGGTTCATCAAATTTTATACAACTATTTAACTCGAAAAGGAAGAACTGGCTTTTAAAAAAGTAATACTGATTTATGAGTGGCAAAAAGCCGGCTAATATTTTGTTGGAGTGCAGAGACTGTCTAGACGTGCTAGACGTGGTCTAATATTTAATAGTTAGTCTCTCTCCAACAGCGATTAGACATTCACTTTGGACCGCAGGGCAGGAAAGAAAGTTACCCCGAAATCCCGACACCGACTTGGACTCTGGTGCCCCGATCATGACTCTAAATTGAAAGCTGGCATGCTAAACGCTATGGACAGAGCCTGGACACGTAGCTGTCACTTAGCACGAGCTAAAAAAAAAATTAAGGAAAAAAAAACACAGGAGCAGTCACCGCCCAGGGGAGCGATTTGGAGATCTGCCAGACTTTTAAGACCGAGGGCCACACTCGAACACTTAGCTGGGAAAAATTGCCACAGCTCTTGAGCTTCAGCTTGGCGGTGTTTTTGCTACGCTTTCAATTGGCCAACTTGATTGTCCTTTAACTGATTTACAGCTCGGGCTACTGTTCCTCGCCGAACGTAATTTGATTGACTCTTGCGGCGCTCGGCGCTCGTTTGCATGTCAGTCAATTGGGGAAGAAATCTCTCAGCTACTCTTTGGCTTTGCTGCTTTGTTTCTTTCTTTAGTTTTTCCTATATTTTCTAGTCATTTTTCCTTTGCTCGCTTCATTGGCTGGCATTCAGGTTAATGTGGTCCGCCCGGCTGTTCCAGTTTTTCCTACTGCTCCGCTCTTGTTTTCCAGCTAAACGCATTTTCATAATTTGCTGTACAGTTCCGGCAAAGTAGAAACAGCAAAAGCCACGGCAACGGCAGCAGAAGCAGCAAGAGCAAGTGTTGCATTTAACGGTAAAGTGAAGTGTAATTATGACAATGTCTGCCACTGCCCACACTCTATATACACACACTCCAGGCACACACACAGTACACACTCTGCGCGGCACTTGGCCCGGCCATTAAGCCATTAGAAATGCTTTTTATTATTTAATTTATTTGAACATTTTTCCAAGCCGTCGCCGTCGCTGTTCGCATTTATAACTCAATTAACGTACTGAGCGTAAGCCGGGGCGAAGGAGCAGATCATGGCCAGGCAATAAAGCAAATAATATTGCAAGCCATACACACACATCCCACAAGATGGTGATCTCCCAACTGACCTGGCCATCATCTGATCGTGCCTTTGGCCGGCTGGGAAAAAGGGAATCCCCAGGTGAGAGTCTGCGGCTAGCCCAAGGAAACAATTTTACAAGTCAGTCATCCGGCAAATGAGGCTCAATTTCAATGCCTCAGTCTGGGAGGGGAGGCTGATCTTTAACTGATCAAATGATATATGGCTGGCTTCCAGACATCGTGGTTTTCATTAATTGAACGCCGCCTTGGGAAATTCACGGGCATACGGGGAGTGGTTGGTTTTATGTGAAAAGCACAGATCTTACACTAACTGGTCGGAATGATAGGCCATTTGTTGAGGGGTATTTAGGGGGTTTTAATATAGCATTGCCTATGTATTTGCTCTTAAATTATATGACAAAAATCATGTATTGTTTGCTGGTTTCATAAGTATAAATGAAAATGTAATATAAGATTTTTACAATTATTTATAAGGAAATATTCTTCAATTTAAGTAAGAAAGGAATATTTTATTTATTTACCAAAAGAGATCTATTTTTTAATGGTTTTTTTTAGGTCTTTATAAAGAAATAATGCAGAACATTTAAACTAAACTATCTGTTGAAGATTCTTCTCACGAAAAAAAGAGTTAAGCCCAGATTCTAATCTCTTATACATTTCCTCAATAAAATTCGATGTCTAATACCTTTTCTAAATTAATTCCCTTTAAAATTCGATTCCTATAAAATAATTTCACTTTTTTTCTTTCATATAATCAGTAAAATTATTTTCTCCCATAATTATTTAATACGATAGTCAATTTTCTGGTTTTACTTCCTCAACGAAAGAACTCTCTTCCGCTAGATGAACTTCACGACAATTACAGATAATGAAATTCGTGTCTTTTGGCAGTGGTTCGTCTTTATTAAATTACCAATGATCTGCTTCTTCTATTGATTCATTTAAAAAGAGATCAAATCATATTTGTGGTTTCGTTTTCCCAGTTCGCATCGAGAGTCGTGCCTTTGCGGAACCTATAACCAACCATTGAACCTAATGATCTGCCGAGAGAGTGATCTAACAAATGATCTACAAAATAGGCACTCTGCCAGTTCCACTTTCGGTTCCCAAGTGATCTTTTTTCCGAGTCGTGGCCCAGAATGAAATCATGGCCAAAGCAATTATCTAAGTAATTCGGTTGGGAAGAACATCAAGTCGGGGTAGGCTCTTACCTTCTTCTTATTATCGCCAACCAATTTTGTGGTATGCTGATCATCTTCGTTCAGGCTGGCGGAGCAGGGATCACGATATCTGTAGGGAGAGAGGATTCCGGATTAGATTTGCAGGATTAATTAGAGCTCGCTGCTGGGGAGTGACAAGTGGGTAGGTCCCAGTTGCAGTTCCCATCTAGCAACTCACCTTGACGGACAGGCGCACAATGGCTGGGTGTAGTTGAGTCTTACGTAGACGGCATTGCAGACCTGCTGAATGGCGCACTCGGGCAGCAGATAGATGTGCTGATTGTGCGGATAATAATGATATTTCGTCGGTTTCGCTGTCGCCGTTTTCTGCAATAAGAAAAAAGAATAGATGCGAGATGAGTTCCAGCTTCTGTTGATTGATGTGGCCAAAAGGGTTTCGCTGCCATCTTCTATTTGGCCAGCAATTAAAGTTGCTGGATACTCGGACACACATCCGCGTAGCCTGTTGGCCAGTTGGCAAATGTTTGCTCCGCCGACGAGCGTTGTATCTTGTCGAGGCGTTGCACAAAGTGCTGTTTGTCTACTTGCCAGCTCTGGCACGGATGAAGTGCGAAATTGACGCCGCTCCCCCTGGGATTGTTATCCCCAACTTAACTTAGATCCAGACCAGACCAGAGACCCATCCCAGCTCATGGCTCCCTAACAAAAGTTTTTTTTTTGCACTGTTTGGGTACTACGAATATTTCGCAGAAGTTTGTGAAATACATAAAAATATGAATTGTCTTTTTAGAGGTGAAGAAATTTATGTGTTTTTGTGGAGGAGTAAAAGTAACAGTAGTTAAAGTATTTTAGCAAAAAATATAATATATTTTTAAAAATCTGATATAATTAAATATTATTTTTGCTGTTTCTTATATTTTTTATTTAATTTTAATAGGGTTTTCGTTGATTCCTTCATAAGAAATATTGAAAAATATTAAACCCTTTGCCAAACATTAAATAAGATCCATATTTCTTCAGCTATTATATTCAGCCAATAACATAAATATAATCAATAAATAAATTAGAATAAATTATATTTTTAAGTTAAATATTAAGAATACTTAGAAAGGTACCTCTGACTCTTAAAAAACCAAACTTAAGACTCAAAATATTCATTAAAAATCCCTCGAATAACCTACTGAAAATTCAAAAAATCTTCTTGACTAAAAGAGTATTCAATACTGTCCATATCCAGAGCCCTTTCCGTTTTTTATTTTTTAATAACCAACCAAGAAGCGAAAACGGTTAAAGTGTAATAAAGCAGAAGCAAAAGATGTGAGGAGTCGGTGGCCAGCAACGGACGGACTTTTTTTATGGATTCAAAGTAGAGTCGACTTGAGTTGATTTGAGTCCAGTTGAGTCGCTATGAGTCGCGATGAGTCGAGTCGAGTTGAGTTGCCTTGGCCAAAGCAGGTTAATGGCAAACGAGACCCTCACATAATGCCACACAAAATTGCTTGGCTCGCCGCGAAGTTGCAACGCGCCTTTTCCGCCGAACGAAGGGGGAACAAAGTTATTAAGAAATTGATGCAACTTGGAGGGGACTTAGTACCGAGTACCGGAGTCCAGTGCGAGTGACTACGCAGGGAAAAAATTATAGGAAAATTATTTATGGATTTACGTCAAAGATCTCTTTACCTAAAAATGAGTAAACAACATTTTTTTGTATTAATTTATTTCTTGAAGAAACCTTTTTTTCAAAATAATTTCAAATTAATTGATTTACAAAAAAAAAAAAAAATTGTTTTTACTTCAAATTTAGGGTTTTTAACTTTATTTTGACATAAAAAATAATACAAAATACCCTTTTAGATATTTTTAAAGACTCCCAATTACTTGATTCTTTTTCCGATATATATTAATACAAATAATACAAATTTACAAATAAAAGCTTAGTGGTAAAAATTATCTTTTGGAAAATATAATTTTTGCCTTGAATATCTCCCAGTCAATTCAGCTGTATACTATTTTAAAGTATTTCGTTTAATTTTTAACATCGAATATATTAATTAATGCCAATTTTCGTATTTTAATTATTATTTTTTTAGTGTATTTCTATAAGATGTGTGTGTGCCTGGTAACCCTGGGTAACCGGGTAAACTGCCAAACGCACTTTTACTTGTTGGTAGCGTTCTTGTAATTTCCAGCCATCTCCCTTTTCTTTTTCTTGCTTTTTTTCTCAACTCTACCAACCCATCAGCCACTTCCTTCCTGCGACCATTTCCCAGTGTTTTCCCCCTTGGTTGTTTTTCATTTCGGGAAACTTTTACCCATGTAAAGGGGGAACTCAGGATACTCTGTCCCTGCGTCTCTTATTTTCCCTTTCTGCCACCTTTTATTTGGCTATTAAAAAGTTTTATAGTTGCATTTTATAGTACATTTTGCTTGGAATTTATGGAACAAGGTAGATAGCTTTCAACATTTCTTTTTTTAGGAATTTATTTAATTATTTTACAATTTGTAATCATCAGAGTTATATTTATGCGAAGCGGGGCATGAAAATTCTTAGAAATAAAGAGAGCAGCTAGGAAGTTGAGGGGAACTTAATGGTTTCATTTGATGATGGAGGTAGTTAGGAGAAGATTCCGTAGTTGAAAGAAATTAGAGGAAGATTAAGGCAATTGTTAGAGGTACAAGAGGCTTAGAAGGGAACTTAACTATTGATTGAAATATAGTTTTAATATAGAAATATTCAGGGAATAGAAGCCCGTATAAAATGGTGAAATATAATTCAGTTTAATGATGGTAAGATGAAAATCTTTCAGCTTTAAATGTGTTCTCATTTAACAAAGAGTTACCAGCCATTATCTCATGTTTAATATGCTTTCTGATCCTCATGATGCCCTTTAATTTCAACTAGATTTTTCTACTTCATTGCCAAGTAAATGTTTTTGCTATTTATTTAAGGTTAAGCACTCTCCCATTATTTCCTTTTTCAGATTTCGCCATATCTTACAATCTTGCAGCCTGCAGCTTTCCTTTCAGCTGTCAATTTATCGATCTACTTTGTAGCAAACTCCACGCCTCCACCAGCGGAGGAACCCCTTTTCCTTTTCTTCCTGGCGACTCCGAAACTCAAACAATTCCCTTTCCTACTTAGCACATAATTGAACTGAAAGCATCTTTGGTTTAGGCCAAATTGCTGGGCCATGATCTTCGCGCGGCGGCCAAAGAAACGGTACTTCCCATGTCAGTCATTTGCCATTCAAGCGGAGTTAGGGCCAGAGTCAGAGCCACCTACTGTCAGGTAGTAGGAGGTCCCCCTGCTTTGGCCTGGCAGCTCCTTTGGAGAGTGATTTACACTGACCCTGACCATTATTATTGAATTTTTTATCGCCTTTGTACTTTGGCTTTTCCCTGGACTCTCCAACTCGAACTCGCGGACCCTATTTGGCGTCAGCTGGTTGTCGCTTCCGTCCAAGTGTCCAAACTGTCGCCGCCAATGCTTTTGTTTCCACTCCTCACGGGCCGGCCTGTCTCTTTCACTTTGGTTAAGTACATTTTTAAATATTTACCATGTTCAAGTTGGCTTTGGAAGCAGGCAGGGGGGACTGCCCTAACTAGGCCCTAAGCCAAAAGAATTTTCCACGAATTGCAAATTAAAGCGTTTGCTGGCTGTTACTGTGAGTACGAACTCGAACTCGTACTCGTACTCGTACTGTGTTGTCCGCTTTTCACACAGGTTAAAGTTCAGCCGGTGGCAGTTAGCAGGAGATGCATACTTCCCTCCCGGACTTTCCCTGCCCCCTTCCCTTCCCTGCCCCCTTCCCTTCCCTGCCCCATTCCCTTCCCTTCCCTTCCCCCGAGTGCCACTTGAAAATCGTGTTCTCCGCTGCCAGCTTCCTGCAATTTGGACTGCCGCTGCAGTTCGGAGTCGTCGGAATCTCGACGCGACCTTTCACGGGCTGTGTTTCTTTTTCTGCACTTCGTGTTTGGTGTTTTTCTTGTTTTTTTTTTATTTCCACCTCCTCTGCTTTTTTTGGAGTGCCATGAATTGCGTTTTGATTGAAAAGAAAGTGACATTTCCGTTGATTTTCCCTTAACAGAATGGGGACTGGCTAGCCATCCTTAAAGTTTTCCTTTTATGCAACTCTTTCTTTCGCCTGCTAATTCTTCTTTGACTTTGCACGTTTGCCCAAGGTAAGTGACGTTGAAATTTCGGTGTGTTTCCTTGCCCCCCAAAAACAACATCAAAATGGGCAAACAATAAATGCCAAATGGCAAACAACAAACAGTAAATTGCAGGGGCAGTGGCAGTGGCAAGCTTACTTTGCACCGAGTGCAACATGACGTATGCGTGATTTGTGTACTGATGAATGCCCGGCTTATTGACTTGTTTCGATGGTGGCCATGATTGCCACTTGATTAGCCGACACTTGATGAGCTATTGATGGGGGAAATTCGGCTGAGAGCTATGATTGCGAATATGCGAAAATGTATTTTCAAGTGGCTGTGAAATTTATGAGTTTTTATATTGGAGAAAATCTGTGAAAGGTGTATTTAAGATTACTTTATGGCTGGGAAAATATTCACAAGAAAAGCAAGCAATTTTTGTATACAAGGGAAGGGAATTCAAGCTAAAAATAATTGAATTGCTTTCCTTCTAAGTTTTATATTTAGTTTTTGTTAATTTATTTCGTTAACTAGCTCGAAAATGATGAAAATAATTTATGATTTGGATAATGTAAGCTGTGTTTTCCCATAAATGTCATATAAAACCATATTTTATGAGGCCTTCCAACTAGCAGTCAAGCTATAAATATTCCATTTAATTTCAAATAAACATCAGAGCTTAAAATATTCAAATACAAGAGCTCCTGAATTAATGTCATACCAATATTGGCCAATATAAAATAGCTAATTATAAACATAACATAATAAATCGCTTTCAAACTATGAATATTAAATATTGAAAGAAGATTAAGATAACCTATAGAAACTTTTAACCAAATTTGACATAAAATATGATAATGGCTATGAAAAAAAAGTCATAATATTGGTTATTTTATGCTGATATATTTCCTAAAAATGAATTTATTAAACTCTTAAGTAAAATCTATCTACAAAATTATATATTTCTATATTTTTCCAAGTGCTTTTACCTAATATAAATAAATACTTCCCATTAATCAAAGAGAAAAGCAAAGGCCAGAAAAAGATATTCACCAAAATCTCACCCAAACTAGCTTCTTATTTAGTGTTGAACAATTTTGTAAATAACAAATTGCAACATTTTTCTTCAGCAGCCACCACTTGACAGCGCGAACCCGGTTTCGCTGGCTGACTTTTGTTTTTCCGGCTAACAAGCTTAGCAAACAAGTCCTGCAGTCATCAGCACTTCTCGGATTTCAAGTCCTCGGGGCATGCAAGAGCTTATCCTCCGTGTATTTGTTTGCAGGCTTATATATATGCATGAATAGGTGAATATATACGAGTGGCTGGGAGCTGTGAGTCGCCGTTTAGAGGCTTGATTTATGCCAGCATCTCGAAATTTACTTTTAATGAGAGACGGCAGCGGCGGCGGAGGAGGCCGAGCTAAACGCATGTAACTGACGGCAGCGGCAGCTTGTATCTATATATCTCGCAGATGCGAAAGCCCCGGCCACTTGTTATTCAAATCAGCTTGAAGAGATTCAAGAGAGTAAAAAATAAAAAAATAAAAACAAATACAGCGACATGAAATTTCTCCGCTTTAGCTACTTGGCGAGTCTCAAAAGCTTGTGTGTCTCTCCTGCGCGGGATTCAATGGAAATTTGCATGGCCAAGGCTAAGAGATCCCCCGCGCTCTCTGAGCAATTAATAAATAATTTTCATTTCATTTTCATTTCGAAATTTGATTTAATTACGTGAAAGTCTCGCAAACAGAGAGTGAGTGTGTTTCTCACAACACACCACCTACCACTTTGAGTGGGAAAGAACAGAAAATTAGTTGCCATTATTTAAGTTTTACTTTTCTCAGTTCGTTGTTTGTTATTTAATTTTATGCTCGAAGTGAAAACGAAATTTTTTGGGTTGAGTTCAAGTACTTTCGTTCTGCGCCCGAGGTTTGTTTTTATTGTTATTTATAAAGCGTGAAGTTTCAAGTAGTTTGCCTACTACTCACGGATGTAGGAGCCATGTATCTTTTATTTCTTTCTTATTTTTTCGGACATTTTTCTTTCATTTGACACGACAAGCTACCGAAAATCTTACACTTGCACACACATTTCACTTGAGTTCCGCTGTTGTTAACTGTGGTTTCTCATGCAAATCCACTCGCACAGCCAAAGTCGTTTGTTTGTTTGTTTACCATTATTTATTTGTTTGCCCAACGCTTTTTCCGCTTTGCACCGGGCAATTGATAATTATCATCATCATCGGCATGGCCATGGCCATCGCCACACAGCATCCCCGAGCGTAGTAAAAGTCAAGTTTTTGAGTTCCCTTGGATCTCCAGCTGGGGCCTTTTCCTCTTCCTCGATTTCTATGGCTTTTTTGGTGTTTTCTGAGTGGCTGCAGTGGCCCCAAGCTCTCATAAACTCTCAACACTTTCAAGTTGTTTATGTCCGCGGGTTGTAATTAAAATGTTCAATAAATCGTAAAGCTTTGATTGTCGATTCGTTTTTTTATTTTTATATCTGGAACTGAGTAGGCTAACGGATGTGTTGCATATAAATTGCGCGATGGGTTGGAGTTCGTTTAATGGGTTCTGTGTGTGCTAAAGTTCCGGGAAGAACAAGCTGCGGAAAGGTTGTATTATTATTGCAACTATTATATAATTTTATGGGGACTTAAGAAACTGTGAAAGAATTTTAAAGTTTTTTTTTTTGGCTCCGCTTGGGAATTAAATAAGGTAATAAAATTGTTTGGCAAATTTAAAGAAATTAGCAGAGAAAGGTTAAGTTTATTTTCTTAGGCAAGAAAGGAGGAATAGGGAATTAAATTGAATTGTTTTATCCAAAGCAGTAAATGAACGATTCATTTTAATTTAATTCAATTTAAATAATATTAAAAGGAACCTGCTAATTTTCCCCGTTGACTTTAAATTCGAGCATGCTCTGCTGTGCTTCTTGTAGCCATTCCTGATCTAGCCTAGACATTTAGGCCGCTCTCTTCTGGCCAAAGTTGGACCGCAGGTTGGCTCTTTTGCAGCAGCAACGGCGGCCTTCTGAGCTGCGCATGCGTAACTGATATCCATCTTAGGCGGTGTTACAATTTTTTGTTTCTGCGCTGGTTTTTTTTTTTGCCGCGCATAACTTGTCAAACGGCAAACAAAGGCGAAGCTGTGGCTTGCCGCACTGCGATGAAGATGAAGATACACATACAGATTGCAGCAAAGAAGAAGCTGCCACACAGGAAATAATATTTATAATTTTCTGTAAGCTGCCATAGAGGCTTTCATTTTGAAATAATTATAGAGATTACCTTATATTAAGCTAAAGTTTTGCCTAGTGACTTTATTAGAGAAGTTAATAAGTTGGGAATTTAAATTTTCAAAGGTAAAAGCATAACAATATCAGCTTTAACGATTATATTTTTTGTACTGTGCACCCAGAGAAACCATGATGCATACAAGGCAATTACATGATTCGGCGGGAGCGCAAAAAAAAAAAAAAATATATTGAATAATCCCAACATCAGCAGCAGCAACATTCCATAACCAATTCGAGCCAGCGATCAAAGACGTGTTCATAATTGTCATCATCGCTGCATTCGTAATGATGATGAAACTGAATCGAAATCGGAGTCAGAGGCGGAATTGGAATCCGTTTAATGTGTCAACCGCAGAGCCAACGTTAATTTGTTCTAATTTGTTTCTAGGAGACCATTTCTTGCCCGGTCATAAGCCGTGGTCAGCGGCTGCAGCATTACGCGTTTCAGTTTAATGCCCAGTGCCGTAATAATAATAATATTTTTTACATTTCTCTCCCCCGGCTCGTTACTTGGTTTGATTTGGACTTCTTTTTTTTCTGGTACTGCTGCTTGGCCGAGTTTATTGTTCTAGTTTTTCGGGGCCCTCGGTCCGGTCTCCTTAACAGTTCTTTGGCTCGTTGGTTAAGGTTTGTTGAACCCCTAATGAGTTTAAATGCCGCGCTATGATCTGGTCTTTAATGCACGTTTATGAGTTACTCCGCTTTATTTTTTTCTGTTTCGGTGCCAGTTTTGGTCTCTCTTTTTGGGACACTTTGTGGGACAGAATTAATGTTGGTGGCATTACGGTAACGATTCGGTCATGATACCAAAGGGAAGTCGGACATTAGTCGGGTGATACGATGATATGCGGTCAGCCGGATGCTTGCAACATTTTTTTTAGGAGCGGAAAAGGTGACCATTTAACAGGTGGAAAGTTTCAGGTAATTTTTTTTTGCTTGGGCTTCATAAAGTTAATTATTTTAAGCTTGATAAAGAAGAGCTTAAATTGAGGTATTTTATAAATTAAATTTGTTATAGGAAGTCAATCAATGAAAGATGAAATTTAATTGTTAAACTAATACCTATTGTATTTATAGTTAAATATTTTAGTAACTATCACCTTAAGCGGGATCCCTTATATTTTGTTTCATAAACAAACATTTAACATCAAACTTTGTTACACCAACAACAAAATTCAACAGCAATGTTTGTTTCACCAACAAAATCAACAGCTAATTTTTGTTTCACCAACAAAGTTTGACAACAAATGTGGTTCAAACCATCAAATTCAACAATAAATTTTGTTTCATTTACAAAATTCAACAGCAAATTTAATTTTACTAACCAACTTCGATTTCCCAACATAATTCAATAATTTGTTTATTCTTTACCCACAAAATTCACATACAAATTTTATTTCTTCAATTTTACAACAAATTTTGTTTCATCAATAAATTAAACAACAAATTTTGTTTAACCTACAAATTCAACAGACATTTTTTGTTTCACTAACAAAGTTAGACAAAAAATTTTGTTTGAACAACCAAATTCAACACTAAAGTGTGATTTACCAACAAAATTCAACAATCAAATTTCACCAATAAAATTATAGAATTTTTTTTGTTGAATATTTTCAAAATATTTAAATAATGAGCGTATTATTTTCTGCCCTAAGTCGGTTATAAGTTTTTCCAAGCCCTTGTGAGTCTGGTTTATGTAAATTAAAATTCAGAAAGTCTAGCTTAAATTTTAAATATTTCTGACCCTTAAAAATTCTTCAAAACTCATTCCCCTTTTTCTGCTCGTTTTCATGTAGGTAAATTTCTCCCACAAAAAATCACTTTCCTCATCTAAATCTCGATTATCTATCACTTTCCTCGCTGTTCTTCCGCAGTTAGCATATATAAAATAACTAACCCAAATAGCCCCCAAAACCCATTCACAGCGCTGAGTATTTTTTCAAGGTAAACATGTCGAACCAATTCACTTAAAACGGAGAGAAGAAAAGGTCTAAACACCGAATCCATAACCACTTGATGGCTTATACTTCGGGTCTGGTCATTTACCTCGAACAAAAGGCCAAAATGTTTATGTTTGTTGTGCGCTTCTTTTCTGTTTGTTTGTTGTTATTGCTTCTTTTTACCGCTAATACGCATATAAACTCCACGGCAAACCTTGGGGGGGCAAAGCCTCGGCTTCTTTCTAAACTTTCAGCCTCTTGTCTTTGTCTTCCGAATCACGTACTCTATATGGTCATTGTGGTGGCGAGATGTGTGCTTACCTGAAATAAAGAAACAAATTGAAGAAAGCGAAATTAGTATTTGTACAAAATTGCAAATAAATTTCAGAAAGAGGTAAAAAAAGTGACTTTAATTTGAATTTGAATGGTACAATTTTTTTTCTCCAGGGAGGTTCAAGAAAATATAATTATAAAGAAAGCGAAATTAGTATACGGTTGAGTCATTATAATTTGTACAGAAAGGCAATTAAATATGAGTCAGAAAAGAAGAGCTTAAAGCCTCTGCTATTTGATAATTAAATTACAAATATGAGCCAGAGAAAATAAAGTTCATCCCCATTTTAATATGACTTTGAATGGCATAATTTTGACTTCCAGGGAACCTTGGAAAAAATTATGGTGTTCATTTAAATGAGCCATTAAGTTTCGAGGTGGCCTGGCCATTCACTTCAGGGTTTTCAAATTAAAATGAAAAATATCCAGAGAGCGACTGCAAATAATTTCTTTGTCGGGGGCCTAATTACTGCAGTTGTTTGCTTTGTCTCGATTCCTCATCTTCTATAGCATAATGTGCAGTGGGTTGCTTCTTCTTCGTCGTCGTCTTGGTTTTCCCGACATCTTCTTCCTCTTTCGGTTTTTGGGGCCTTGGGGCCAAACACTTTCTTTTATTGGACTTTCTTTTGCTTCTTTGCCATTTTTTCTATATATATATATAAAGTATATATATATATTTTTTTTTTATCAAAGTAGCGCACATTGCACATCTCATCCACGCCCCCTTTCGCCCTGCGGTTACGTTTCGGCTTTTGTTTTGCATCTGACAATCTTTATTTTTTCGCATGACTTTTCCCGCCGAGGAAAAAAAGAGGTGAGAGATAAAGATGCCGACATTACGCGCTTTGCATTTTCCATTTTCCAATTTACATTTTTCCTTCTATCAGCCAGGCAGTGTCTGTGCCTTTTTTCTGTGTTAATTATTAGCTTCCGCTTCGAAGGGAACACGCTGCACTGATTCCTCCGAGGCAAAGGCAAAGGCAAAGGAAAAAGAAAAGAAAAATGAAGAGAAGGAGGAGGCATCGGTGGACCTAGCTAATGTCTGTATTACGAATGCACGAGCTTAGATCGGAATTCGAATGAGTTTCCAAGTATCTATGCTGCAGGTCATGGCAAACGCTTTCGTTGAGCGGCTTTTGTCAAAGAAATGCTAAGTACCACCAAGTTGTTGCAACTTTGTTGCGGAAAAGTTGGGAAAGAAGTGCCAGGAGTAAGACATTTTTATTAGGTGGGAAAAGGAGATAATTAAAGGTAATATTTTGAAATATTGCAAGAGCTTTAAATTATTATTAACTTTTGAATTAACTATAAATGAAAAAATTAGCGAGCTTTGAAGCAAAGTCTAGTTAGATTTACATTTAATTCTTGCTTGAAAATATAAAATAAAATTAGTTGAGTTCCTAAAAGAATAAAATACTTTACAATAATGTTAGATAGGATAGGTAGGCATCCTTAAATATTTATTTAAAATTTATAGAGGCTACAATATTACTTTCAGAAAGTACGACGATTATCACTAATGTTTCTTGGACTGTAAAAAACCCCTTGGCCGGCGGTTATAAAGCAAATACCTTTTCCTATCCTATCCCATAGTTTTTCCCTAGATTCTTTATGTGCCATGCCAAGTGCATAACTTGCAGATACTTTGATGTATCTGAAGTCTGAAAGGAGACAAAAAAATCTCACTTCGTTTGGTCAATTGTAATTTGCGACAAATTTAGTGTTGCTCGTAGAAGGCAATTTTCACAGTCGCGGGCAATTTAAATTTGCATTTCGTGGTCGGACCGAAATGGCATGAAGAGGAGCTGCGTTCGTTGAGCTTAACAGTAAAGCCAATCGGCAGCCGAGAATGGTATCTGATAGATACAGATGCTACATGGCTCGGACTTAGCTCAGGCTCCTCGGCATTTACAGCTATCAATCATAATTAAGTGAATGATAATCAAAATGGACAGCATTATGAAAGCTGCATCTCTTGGTCTTGGGTCTTGGTCTCGGTTCGGTTTCGGTCGCGGTCTTCTCTATTATTATGGATAATGATAAAGAGAGGCAGATCGAGCGGATCGGAGAGTTCCAAGCTCCATCTCCATCTCCATCTTCAGCCAGGTATTGTTTTGATGGCTCATTCTGCAGTTCGTTCCATAGCGGCACCGTTATGCAGGTCAGCCCTCTCTTTACCATATTCTTCCCCTTAAAAGCACTTGGGAAAAAAGTAGATCTTAAATTAAGAAATTTAGAACGGCTCACATACATTTTATGGTATGTTTTGTGTGAATAATATTTAGAATTTTGTATAGAACTTATGAATATCGAGGTTTTAAATTATTGGTGTGCTTGTGACTGCTTTTCTTTTTATTTCTATATTTTTTAAGCATTTAAGAAATTTGTTATAAGCTCTTTTACTATATAAATAAAGCATTAAGCTTTGAAAATGTTTAGTTATATTTTTAAAGAATTGTTTTTAATATATTTTCATTTCAACTTTTACTTATAAAGCCAAACATTTTTCTTCAGTTTATTCTTCCTTGAAAATTGTATTCCTTCTCGCACTTAGAGCCATGTAATTTTTTCTTTGATTAGTCATGGTTTTTTTCCCGAGTGCATCTTCCAAATCCGACTGCCAATCCGAAGTGCAGCTCATCTCGTATGCAAACGCAGCGCGCATTCCTTGGGAAGAGAGTGCGATACGAATGTATCTTGTATCTCCCATTGACATGCCAACTGCCTGGCTGGCTGCTTGGCAAATTTAGCACGCTATGATCTGAGTCTGAAGCTGAAGCTGAAGCTGACTCTGAAGCTGAAGCTGAAGCTGCGGCTGGCTTGTAGCTTTCATTTTGCCAGGTGACAGCCAACTATGAGTGGTTACAAGGCCCCACCAGGTCCAGCGTTGCAGTCTTTCTCCATTCTCCACTGTGCCGCCTGGCAGGCACATTAATTTATTAGTTGCACTTGCTTGTTGCGCTGTAAGAGATACGCACACGTTGAGATACTTTTTGTACTCTGCTACGAGTCTCTCTCCCCAGGTCCGATGTTGGCCATTGCCTGTTGGCTGTAACCGTGGCTGGCTAGTTGTCGCCTATCAAATTACCCAACTCCGCATCCGCAGTAACCAGCATCCGAGCACGAGTTGCATCCACTGGGTGAGGATGCCACTGCTGGCCAAACGGGAGGATTGAGACCAGCGAATTGGGGTTTACGCGTTGGCGTATATCGTGTTTTGATTGAGGCATTTTTTTTATATATCCCCAACAACGGTACATTTCATTGTGATAAGTGTGGAGTGTTTTATAGAAGTGTTAAACCAAATAAATGGCTTTTTCTAGCCTACTTTGAGCCACTTTAAGCCACTTTAAGTTAGGGGATAGCAGATCTGGGAGTGTAATTATTTTTTATTCAATTATTGAGTTGGGAGAGCTTCAAGTTTTTTCCTAAATTAATGGCACTTTTCTAACATTTTTTTTATCATTAGTTTCCTTTAATTTAAAGTAAAGTATAAAGTAATGCCATTTTAATCAAAAATCGCCATAAATTCTCTTTGAAATAGGTTTCCTAGGCAAAGAACCCTATGCCCTCTGTAATATTAATTTATTTTAAGACTTTAACTAATGCCAGTCCCTTGCATTTTTCACAACACAATTTGCTGCGCATAAACCTGTCAGAATCTCGGTGGCATCCGCTCGCCTCATCATCATCATATGTCCTGTGGCGGTGCAAGCATTTGGAATTGCGGACTACTTTGTTGCGCCTGCCCATCATCCTGCGCCCATATCCAGTCAAACTCGATATCGCCCGCCTATGTAAAAAATGTCTAGGGCGAGAAATTTGCTCATTAATTTTCGCGAAGCCTCCACGGATCCGTACGGTCCGGTTTTTCGGAAAGAGACCAAGTCTAGGAGCGGGCACCATGGATGCTCTATGGATATTTTGACGTTGATTGAAGATGCGGTCGTGTTATGGTTGTAGAACTAGGACTGAGTCTGGGGACTAAGCCTGGGAACCTGGCTCAGGCTCGGGACCAGACTTTGCCTTGTGCCAGAAGTGATTAATAAAAGTGTGCAAAGTTCCAGTGAATCCCGAGGTTTTCCCACTTTTCCTCCGCTCCGCGTGATCTTTGAACTCAATTAGTGTTGTCTCACCGGGCATCTGCCTCGGAAAGGGAGAGGGAGAAGAAGGTTTTACCACAAATGACACATATCGGCCTGAGCTGGTATCTTGTGGCATAAATTTCCATTTCAAATGCCACGCCCACAGCACACGCTTTTCGCCCATAAAGAAACTTTTGCTTTTTTCTTTAACAGCTGTTGTGTGTACGACGATGATGATGACGATGATAAACTTCGATGACTTCATGATGATAGGGACGCAGGCATTGTGGCCTTTCAGTAGTTAGAAAGCGCATTTTTGAAGGCCTCCCCGTTCGGAATCGCCACCATAATTGAAGCCTCCTGCCTCCTGCCTGCCTTGCTGTGTCGGTTTTGTACCCTTTTTGCACCATTTTGCTGTTTTTGCGGTTTTCCATTGCCTCTCCTCCAACTGCATTCGTTGACCAACTCAATTTTCTTTTGCAGCCAAAAAGGAGTTTTGCGGCTTTTGGCCATTTTGCGGGCTGCGTTTCGTGCCCAATTTGTTATTTTAATGATTTCGATGGAATCTTCGCACATAATTGAGCCGGGGTCCTCCTCTGGCAACTTCTGTTTCTGTTTCTGTTTCTGGGAAAGTCTCCCAACGGCAGCCAGGCAGTGTGTTTACCCGTGCAAATATCTGACAAATGACCGGACAAACACTGGCAAACATAAATACAAATTGCTTTGACACAACCCACCACCACAGCTTTCCTAGGCAAATATTTCTCCTTCGCCTTTTACAATGCCACAAAATAATATTTATCCACAGAGTGAGCACTTGTAATATCCGCTGGCAGAAAAGGCCTTTCAAATGGGTTTCTTTATGCCCATCGATATGCGGCGGCTGTCTGATTTGAAGCAGATCGCCGCCAGCTGCAGTTTCGAATTCTACGGGTTATATATATTTTTTTCCTGCTGCCTTTTTCGCCTGTGTCTTGCTCGGTTTCGGTTTTTCCTGGCCATGGAAATTGACACTCGTTGTCGTCGTCGTCTCTTATTAAAAATTGTGTCAAGTTGTCAGCGGCAACTGCAGCAACTACAGCGGCGGCAGCAGCAGCGGCAGCAATCAGTTGTCAGTGTGTCAGTGCCGGCTGGCCTACAAAACATATAAAAAAATAAGAAAAAAAAAAAAAAATAGAAGAAAACCCGACCTGACCACACTTGCTGTAAGTGGAGTTGATGGAGTCAAATGTATTTCCCATTTTTCCATCACAAAAGAAACGAAAATGAAAATGTTGTGGAGCTGCGATTTTTATTGGATTTGTTTTTCGGCTGAAGAGATTTGAATAGGAGATGAGACGAGAGAAACGGATATTTGGGACTAACTTTAACCTGATTGAGAGATAGAGAGCTTATATTGATATTATTTTGTATTTAAGTCAACTTTGATTGTTGAAGTTTTCATATTGGAAAAGGTTAAATGCTAATATCTTGGCTGCCTTTGGATAGAGATTTCTTTTTAGAAAAGGTAATACAGATAAGAAGCAAGAAGATTACTGTCAAAGTTAACTTGGATTTAACTTTGAATTTCTTTTCTATAATTTGATTAAACTTAAAGGGTTTATTATTCTGTTAAATTTTTTATTAGACCTTAAGGTAATGTTATGATAAATAAGCAATAACAACAGACAGCTTTTAGGGTATTTTTTTGGATAAATGTCAAGAACATGTATTGGAAGTTAACTTGGTGTAATTATTGTTATAAAAATTCTACAGAAGGTCTGTCATTATTTATAAATATTTTAATAACAAATATAAGCAACAATAAAATATTTCTTATATTTAAATCAAGTTTTAAGAAATCCGAAAGCCGAATTCCCATTTAATTGTAAGCACAGATGAGCAATCATAGATCCACAAATTAATTGCACTTTCTAAACAAAAATATTTACCTATGTATAGGCCGCAAAAACAAAGAAAGCAATCTGGTAATTTGGCGATGAGCCATAAATTCGAAAATCAAAACTCGATTTGCGGTTGCGGGGCAACTTTGACCCCCAGAAAGGTCTGTGGGCCAAACGTTAATTCGGCAATTTCTATGCTTGCTCGCCTGCAATTAAATGCGGGGAAAGAGAAGGAGATGAAATGCCTGCCTGCCTGACTCGATGGTAAAAGAGGCTTTCCGACTCTCCAAGACTTTCCGAGAGTTTCCTACTTGAATCGAACATGCAACCCGCATTTTAACCCACTCACAACTCGATTCTTAAATCACTCCAGACACTCACTCACGACAGGTGAATGCAATCAACAGCGATCGAAATAATTGTCTTTTGAATGGCAAAAATCTTCAATGTGGGGGCCTTTATAAACTTTTTATTGATTTTATTTTGGTTTTACTGTTTTTTTTCTTTTCTTTTTTATGGTTTCCTTGTGGATCTTTCCTCATCACCAGCTGATTTTAGTGGAGCAACAACGTTTACCCCAGAGACTCTGGGGCGTTGTACTCGCACAATTTATGTCTTCTCCGATAGAAAGTGCTCTATGGGGCGGTCTGTATATATCTTCATCTATATGTCTTCTATATATCTTTCAGATTCTGTGAGGCGGCTGCCAGCATTTCTCTGGGTGGCATTCCAGGGCATTTAAATTGCTAATTTCGGGGCGTGGCCCCTTGACTTTTGCCTCTCCCTCCGGCTAGGTTGCAACTTTTGCTGCTCCTGCTACTGCATTTATTTATGCTTTTCTGTTTTGCTTATAAATTGTAATGCCTTGTGTCCTCAACTTGAAATGCGCAAAAAGTTTCCTTTTACTCGTCCCGTCTGTGCGGGGTGCATAATTTTTTTGCTCTTGCTAAGGTTGCTCTTTTAACATCGAGCTCAGTTGCTTTATGGCCGCCACTGTGTTATAAAATTGTTAACAAATGGCTGGGCTTAGCGGAGCGCCGGCCGGAAGCTTATGGCTCATGTAATGGAGATTTTCTGGCCTTTAGTTTGGCCCAGAAATAAATGTGTTTTTGAGTAGGTGAGGGATGGGGTGGCTTTTAAGCGTATTTTTAGATTCATTTGCATTTTTCTTTCTTGGGTTTTATATTTTTCTTTAACTTCTAAATTGGTTAGAATTATTTTGAGAAAATAATATTTAATTTTAAGAGGCTTTCATAAATATATAAATTTCTTAAAGAACTTTATCTGCATTTTCTTACTGGAAAAAATCGTAATATGTAAGGAAAAGAAAGGGCTATTCAAAATATAGTGTTTATTGCCAAATATAATATTAATTTATAAATTTTTTATAATTTTTTTCTATTGTATACAAAATATATTTATTATTCCTCTGCTTTCCTTAACTCTAACATATTCTAACAATATACATTTTTCTAGCTTTATAAATACCGTATAATTTCTGTAAGAATTAATGAATTGTCTCAAAGTCCATTATTTCTTTTTAATAAACTTATCAGCTTCTCTGGACCTTATTAATCTCTCCTTAATCTTGACAAGTCAAACTAATTTCGTATTAAAAGCCACACAAATCAAACCGCACAAACCAGAGCATGCAACTGTCTAATCCAGTGAACCAAAAACCACAAATTGAGTTTGAATACAGACATTCATACATACATAGTTTCTGTCTCTGATTATTCTGTTTGCTTATCGGGAAAACACATTCTGGGTATATTAAATTTATAGACTATAAATGCCCAAATGGCTCGCCGTTCTTATAAATTATTTATCAATTTGATGTGGCAAAAGGCAGCATCACCAATTGAATTAGCCATCAAAATGGCAAAAAAAATATTGAGAAAAACGGAAAAATCCGAAAGAAAAATGTGATTTAAATGCAATTGGTTTTCCTCAACGTTGTTGCTGTTGTATGTACAATTACACGACCTAGAAAGCCAAAGCAGCAGAAAGTTGCTGCCAGAGAGCAGGCCGGAGAAGAAGAAAGCCAAAGACTCGCTCGCTCGGGCCAAAGTCAGAGTCGGTCTCCGAATATATCTTGGCCGAAAAACTGCGCCAAAGACAAAGGAAAAGACACACAGATTCGATGGCCAAGGATGAGAAGCAGAGAGGCGAATGAGAGATGTGGCAAGTATCTCATAGGTCGTTTGGGTCTCTGTAATGCAAATAGCTGCAACAACTCGAGGGCATCTCGCGGGAAACCCCTCTGACTTGTAGTAGAGACATTTGCAATTAGTTTGCCAAATGCTGTGAGATCTTAATTTGGTCGTGAGTCGTTTCGGTTTCTCGGTGTGGGAGTTGCTAATGCTCGGGAGGTGGGGATCGAGGATCGGAGATCTTTCCCCCGGCCATCCCACACACCTTTGCCGGTGTCTAGGTGTCAGGTTTGTTTTAGCCCAACTTGATGTAGTTTGTTTTTGGCAGTCGGCCCTAATGATTATTTACACTCTCACTCTCTCTCCGCTGCCGCCGCCAAAAAATCGTATCGTTCAAAGGAAAGTGTAGCCCTCATTAGTATATCAATGTCTTGTAGCTGCACGATCTGCATGATCTCCGACGAGACAAATGATCTCTTAGGGGCTCTCATTTGAGTGAAGATCTCTGGTGTTCTTTTTTGCAGGAGATTCGATGCGGTGTTGTATGATTTTATGGGTTTTTTTTCGAGAGCTATTTGAGCAAGCTTTAACAGAAAATTTTGTAGATTTATCAAAGCAGATTGAAATATATCAGAAAATATAAAAACTGTATTTATTTAATTAAAATTTTATTTTTGCGTAACTGTAGTTCCAAGTCATTGAAAAATGCTTTTCTTTAAAGGGATATATATATTAAAATCCTTCATCTGTATATCCCATTTTTCATCTCGTATTTAGCCCATCATCTTATCTGAAAGTCATCTCCTGCATACCTTCTTCATTAAGGTTGTGGAAAATAGCCTCCATCCTCTATTGGCCTATGATGATCTTCCTGAGATCTTGAAGAGTTGTCTATCCATTCCGTAATTGAAGAGCATGCGGCGAGATAAATGCTTTGGCCAAATGGCCAATTCTGGACGCTCAAGTCATTGCCATAAATTGCGCATCGCTCGATAAATTATGGAATGGGCACAGTAGGCAGTCGCTCTGCCCCTCGGATACCAAATAGATATCTGACTTGGTTCTTGGGTTAATTGAAAAGATAGCTGGCTGCTTCCACGTCTATTTTTACTCTTGCTTTTTCCTTTTCTTGGCCGCGGCCTTTATGGTCTTTGTTTTGGCTTTTGTTTTGTGGGTCTAGAGACCCTTTGCCGGATTTCACTTTTCATTTCGCATTTCTGGGATTCTGCTTTAGTGTTTTATGTTTTCTTTTCTTTTGCCGTTTTTTTTTTGTTTTTGGTTAATTTATGGTGTTTTTGTGATGACCAATCAAAGAGAAATAATTTTCGCTGGTTGGACAAATAAATTACAGTTATTAGTGGGTGAGATCTTTTTGTTGTGGAGTCGCCCCATACGCCCATTTCCCCACAACTCTAATTGCTAGTAAAAGTTTTAATAAATCATCGCGCAGAAACTGAAACAGAAACAGAAACAGAAAATAAACCCTTTCCCAAAAACAAAAACAAGCGGGTTAGAAAGCCAGACAACAAGATTGGCGGCGTCTTTCTGCTTTCTTCTGTGTTTGTCGGATTGTATTGGACTGGATTGGATTGGATTCGATTGGATTGGATTGGATTGCTGGAGCATTGTTCGATTTTTCCTAATCATATATGAGTGCATATCGCCCGGCCCCTTTCTCTCAGCCTCCTCGGCTTTCTGCATCGCTGCTTTCATTTGCATTCGATAGCAGAATTGTAGCTTCCGTTGCACAGGGAAAAAATCGATTAAAATTTAAGTTTTTTAATTAAATTTTAATTTAAATTCCAATTCAGGATTGAAATATATTAAATATTTCGCAAAGCAAGTAGGACGAGTTTATCTATGATTTATTAAGGTAGACAGTTTTTAGGAATTAAGGTTTTATATATTTATAATAACAGGGAGTGCAACTAAAATTCCCAAGTATGTATTCAGCGAAAAATGTTAAAGATGATCGTTAGAAAAATGAGTACTACTTAAGTTTCTGGGAATAATCTTAACAAATTGTGTACTTCTTGCGAACTAAAAGCTCATATTATTTATATGTACTTAAACAAAAATTGTTCTTTATTTAAAGAGAAATCTATCCTAAACAATCTCTTAGTTAAAAATTTCTCCCTGTGTAACTGCAACTGTGCAACTTGCTACCCGTTTTTCCATGGAATCATCATCATCGTCATTGTCTTTGGTCTATCATCATATTTCTCCGGGAGCCTGTGTGTGCGCTACCTCTCTGAACAATCTGAAATTAGCATAACTTTGGGCGTCTAATGTCGTTGCTCTAACGGTCAGCTCCAATCATCTCTTTCTCTGCCTCTGTCGGCATGTGTTTGTGTTAACAAGCAATTGATAAAACAAAGCGGTAAATGTTTAACCCAAACATGCTCGCTCGGTCCACCTCTCCATTTCTCAGTTTCCTCCTACCCCGGAAAAATCGGTGTTTGTGATGTAATGGATCATGCTCAGGAGAAAATGTTTGAGCTGGAGTTACGACCAGGCCAGAGGAGAGTTCTTGATGGACGAGGTGTTGACTTTTCGATTCAAGAGCTCTGAAAGCTGATGAGGTTCTTGAATTTGCCAGGGGATATTTCAGAAATGTGGTTATGGTGTTGGGTATGGGATTAATTATGAAACAAGACCCTCATTATGATGCCAATATTTATTTTGTAGTTTTTATAAGGGAAATATATTCGAGAAATTAATGAAATAGTTAAATTGTTCTTTGATTTTCCTTGAAATATTTTTTAAAACTATTTTTCCACAGTTCTTATTTCCCTTGAAATATTTTTGGTATTACTTTTTCATAGTTCTTTATTTTCAAGTTTCTTTACCACCTGCATTGAATTGTTTCAGCTGCTTTTTTAAGAGCTTTCAATTAGAGATAGCCCACTTTGCTGTCCAATTTCCATGCTTGATTTCCCCCGGATTTTCCAAGCTGCCTTCATGGGCTTCTTTGAATGGCCCACACACGCGCATCCGAGTCGGCCCTCAATGAGTGCACTCTGCCTTGCTACTTCACCATGTCAATCATCTGCTGACCAAGTCACGCCTTCTTCCGCTGTCCACTGCTGTCCATATATGCGGTGATCGTGTAAATATATTTATATGGAAAATCGGCGGCAGCTGCCGATGTCTGTTAATTCGATGGACAACAAATTTCACACTCTTTCACGAACCGTAGGCGGAGGGTTTTCCTTTTGTCTTTGATTTGGCACCGCCTTCGTTCGTCTCTTTTCTCTTTTACTTGCTCTTTATTTTTTCTAGAAATTCACATTAACTGCAATTCACTTTTTACAGGGTTATTTTTTTTTCTGTTGTTCCATGTTTTCCATTCGGTTACAAGGGTATTATTATATGCTCTATGACTTGTGAAATTGTCGGTGTCATTGCCGCAACGAGGCACGAGTCGAACTTTGGTGCAACAACAAGCAGAAGAAAATGCCATCGAAAGTTTGCTAGCTTTTTGAAAGTGATCGAATTGCGGTGGTTACACTTGGATCGCCGCGATCAGGGGGGAAAGGTCATATAGTACACAAAACTCCATGGCTAACTAACCGACTAAACGCTTCTGGGCTAAGTGAATTTAATAGTCCATTTCGTGAACTAGTTTTCAATAATTACTGGGCTTAGTTGGTTATTTTTTCCTGCCCTGATAGGCTGTAGTTTAGTCTCCTCATTTTATTCAATTTTTTCTAAGGTAAATTGCATTTAATGACTTTATTGAGTTCTTGGGGGCTTAGTTCTTAAAAATTAGCTGTTATTTTTTTTTGTAATTTTTCTGCAAATTGAATATAATTTAATATTTGACAAATTGCTGTGCTCCTTATATATTTTTAGGTAGTTAATGTTATGTAAAGTCTTCTTATAATATAAATTAAAATCCCCCTTTATCTCAAGGCTCAAAAACACTTATATTTAATTGGTTTATAACTGCTAATTTCCTCTTGCCTACTTTTCTACATTCCTTTCATCAAAAAAAGATTATTGACTATTCACCTCACGGCGATTATTTTATTGGTAAAACAGATAGAAGCCCAGCATACCCTTAGTCCCTACACTCATCATAAAACTGCAGTTAAATTTTTTATACTGCCGCTTCTTAGTGCCGATGTGCATATGGCAAAGGCTATAATTAATTATTATGAGTGGTGGTCTTACCAAAGCCTTGGCTCATGCCAAGCCTCTGGGCCTCCTCCTCCCCACTAATTAGCCGAGTTGGAAGCGTGAAAAAGAGTCGTATGCGCTGTGCTGTGCGGTTGCATCACCCAAAGTAAAAGGGGAAAAGACGACGAGGAATTCGCAACTCATGCGAAGAAGATCGCAGCCGGAATCAGACATGACCTAGCCATTGTAGAACTGGCTAACTAACTAACTAACTAACGGTGCTTTGCCCTCTATAATTAAGCACAAATCAAACGAACAAAATACATTTTGGTCTTTAGCCCCGTTTGCAGTTCTAACACCGATTGTGTTTTCGAGAAGAAAGCGTGTAAATCCAGCGAAAGTTTTTGTATCTTCTCTTCGGAAAAGAGACTCTTGGATTATTATTTGTATGCAAATTAGCGAAGACGAAGCCGGAGCCCAATTCTTTTGTTGGCAATGTAACAATTATGCTTTCATCTTTCGATTGTTGCCAAAAAACAAATGCGGGCCAAAAAGGCACAAATCTATTTAACAATGTGTTAATTACACACGGCGGTCACAGTTCTGAAACCAAACCATACCAAGCCGAGGCATTCTCCGCCGGCCACAGCTCCCTCTGCGGTAACCGTAAACAAATCTGCGCTTAATCGTTAATTTATGATATTCCTAGCGGTAACCGACAGCCGGCAATCAAGTCCCAGCCCGAGCTTGACGCTCCGCTGATCAAGCGTCATCATCACCATACCCACCTCGGGGTATTCTCCCCAGCAGCTGACCATGGGTAGCTCATAAAGTTCTTCTCCTCCTCTCTCTATCTCTCTGACTTCTGATGAGCGCCGTTGTCTTGTGCAGCTTTTCGATTCGATTTTATGACCTTTCGATGCCCATTAACATGCTGGATGCTGGCTGGATGGCTGAGCATTCAAGGGTAATTAATGATCACTTTTCACTCAGTGGTTTTCGATTCGTTTTGTTTACCGAACGGAAGATTTCCACAGGGCCCACTGACTGCAGGTGCTGGAAATATTTATTAATTAACCAAGTCACAGTCTGCGGAAGCCAGTCGTAAAATCTTTTGTTTGGACAAGAAAATCCTGTGGGATTACCAATCACCTAACCAGCTAAGATCTTTGAGAAGCGCAGAAAGAGGCGCTAAGAGAATCACGGAATCAGAAGATTTGGCTTAATCAAAATCAACATCCATGGGAAACGCAGCTCACCTCTGGGGATTGGCAATGAGGGGCTATACTCCTGTCTTAACTTTCCCCGGATTAACTTTCAGGGAGACTGGGAACCCAAGCCTAATCCAACTCATTCTTAAATTCCTGCAAAACATTCCCAGTGAGCCAACCAATAATCGTATCCATTCACAGTCTTTCCTTTACTTAAAACGGCATCAAACGATGCTAACCGCACAAAGCAGTTCGATTAATCTGCCAATCGATTGAGCCAGCAAACAAACAATTAAAGTCTTCATTAGACTGGTCGGGGTCTGAGTCTCGGACTGAGTCTTGGCAACCCATTTAGGTGCGGATATGTGACTGCAATTTTAATTAGGCACACGACCGCCATAGAACCAGTGACTCAACCACCCATGGCCAAGTGAAACATTTTCATTTAGTTTAATTCTCCTCTCTTCGGATTTCAGGTAAGTCCAGGCTGCTTAGAATCCAGCGACGCGAAGTCAACCTGTTTATGCTTTCTGTAAGTGAGTTGCTCAACCTGTCGATGAGGCTGATGGTTCGGAGTTGAGAGCTGGGATCTAGGAGCTGAGAGCTGGGAGCTGGGAGCTGGAAGCTGAGAGCTAGGAGCTGGGCTATGTATGTCGCCTTGCATCGATAGCACCGATCACACTATGGCCATAAATTATGTCGTTGTTTGCGGAGAGTCTGGCAAAAGCGACTCAAACGCGAAGTCATTCCGGCCTCCACTACCAATCATCATTGTTAGGTGCACATCAAAATTTATAGGTCAGTAGTGGCAACAAATTGCCAGGCATTCCGATGCCTGCGCTTGCCCAAATCATTGCCGATCCTCTGGCCAGATGCCCTCCATCTTCATCGCTGTCTCGCTGGCTGCAGTTTTTCCCTCTTGACTGTATCTAATAAGGCTTGACCAGTTGTTCCCTTGTCCATGTCATCAAAACAGCGGAAAGAAACAAAAAGCAAAAAACAAAAACAAAACAGAACGAGCCCAAACTGAAACTGACCCACTCAACAATTGTATTGAAAGTTTCGGTTCGGCTTTCCTGGCCGAGCTCTCTACCTTCCCCTTATTCATCCTCCAGCTTATGACAATCGATTTGCAATGGAAAGCCGAATGCCTGGAGGCGCTCCATTTATAACAAGTGGCCAGCTTTGGCCAGCTATCCAAGTTAGCAAAACCCAGCACAGCTACACTAAGCACTGGCAGGAAAATAGTGTGGAAATTAGTGGATTTTAATTTGGATACAGAAAAATATTAAAGGTTTATGAAGCAAAAATCTACGAACGCGTTATTAAAGTTTAAGATTTAGAAGATCTTTAAAATTCCTAAATGAAGTTCCTTTTAACACAACTTGTTGAGAATCGCATAGAGAGGCGCAGGTATTAGAGAGTAATAAAGAGAGGGGCTAGAGCTAGTTTTTTTTTAGTTCAATAAAATTAAATCATTTTTGAATCCGTCTTTAAAATTGAGTTTCCCTAGTAAAATTTATTTTTTTTAAGGGCTCAGTTCTGAATTAAGTCTTGTAAGATCAATTAGCTAAATTTTTTGAAAAACGCAGAGAGAGGCGTTAGAAAGAGAGGTATTTAAATTATTTTTAAGATTTATAAATTAAATTAGGAAAGATAGGGAAGACTAGTTGATCTGTTAGGCAAATTATCATTATTTTAAGGGCTCAGTTTCGAAACCTCCTTTAGCCTATTTATTTATATAAGTATAGTTTTTTTTCTCCGTGTAGTTTCTAACTTTTTGTGGCTCTAACAGTGCCTTCAATGGCTTGGTGTTGTTGTTGTCATTGTCGTTGTCATCGCTTGTTGCTTTGTTGTTATAGTTTGTGAGTCAAGTTGTTCCAATAATTCTGCATTTGACATTCAACGGGGTTTTACTTGGGTTCTTCTGGTTTTTGTTTGCTTTGCCCGAAACGGTTTCCGTTTTTTTTTTTGTCCAGAGATGTCTCTGTCCCGTAGTCTTGCCCCATTGTCTTGGGAAATATGTATGTGACTTGACAGGCGTTCGCTAGTCGCCTTTCCCCTTTCTACAAATTCCCCTTTGAACTGCGATACTTTTTGGTGGTCGTCATTGCTAATTAAGCTTAAAGAGTGGACAATATTTTGACTTACCCAGAGAGTTAGAAAGGAATTGGTAGATTTGTTTGAGATCGTAGGGATCGTAGGATTAGGTTGTGTTACCTAGAATGGGTGAGGGCTGGATCGATCGATTATGTTATTTTTTTTTATAAATGAAAAATATAGGGATATAAGCGTGCGAAATAATTCGATTGTTTAAGGAAGAGGCTTCTTTAATTAAGGAAGACTCTACATTTTACGAATTTGTTCAGGAAATTTCGTAGAAAATTCATAAAAGTATCAAAAAAGTAAGAAAACCTTTTACACACTCTCACTTTATATTTTATATTTTTCCTGATAAAAGGAATTTCCCTTTAAATATTTTAAAATATTTTAAAACCGAATTTAAAGCTTAGGTCCTTACCTTATTATCCTTGTTGCCCGCTCCCAGTTTCTGCTGGTAGTACTCCTCGCGAGCGTGCGTGTTGAGGCTGTCGATCAGGGCCGATGCATTCACATGGCCATCGTAGACCATGCTATCCTGCTGGCTGCTGTATGTGGCCGGAGTGCCTCCCGAGGATCCTGCTGCGGCTGCTGCTGCTGCTGCTGAGGATGCTGCAACGGCGGCCAGGGGAATATTGGCCTGCGGCGTTCGTGTGTACAGCTGTTCGATGGGTAAGGCAGGAGCTGCCGAGTTGGTGGTGATCGAGGGAAGCGACGAAGATGATGAGGCTGAAGATGGAGAGGATGCAGTTCCTCCGCCAATCGAAGGAGTGACCTTTTGCAGGGGCTTCGCTTGCTGCTGCTTCTGCTGGAAGCTGTTGGTGGTGCCGATCTTCTGCTTCAGGGTGCTGCTGCTCCCGGTGGATGAGGTGGTGGCACTGCTGCTGGGCTTCGAGGCCGCAGCCGCATTGGCAGCTGCCGCACTCACACTGCTTGGTCGCTGACCTCCCCTCTTGAGGGCGGCGGTGACCTTGTGGGCAAAGGGTCGCTTGGTGGCCCGGTTCTTCAGCTTGCCCATGGTGGTCAGGGTCCTCTGTTGGCTGCCGGAGTTGGCGGTGGTCGTGGTGCTGCCATCCGCATCATCGGCCGCCGTTATGGCCGCTATATTGTTGTTCGATCTGGCGGCCACGAACTGGTCGTCGGGATCCGTGGACTCGGTGAGGGATTCATCGCTGGTGGTCGACGCCTGCGCCTGCTCGGATTGCGTGGTCAGGTTTGGGGAAGTGGTTTCACCCTCCTCATCGGTGGCCTCGGACTCGGACTCCGCTTCCGGTTCCGTTTCCTGCTGACTCACATCCGTGGTGGTGGGCAGCTCCTTCATGATGGTGCTCATCGCCGCCTGTTCGTTCATTGTGTTCTGCAGCTCCAGCAGCGTGGTCTCGTCCAGGACTAGCGTGGGATCCGTCTCAGCCTCGGTGGCTCCAGTCGGTGACTGAGTGCTCTGCTCGAAGCGCTCCCGATCCTGCTCCGTTTCCGCTTCCGTTTCCGCCGCCTCCTGCTGCTGAGTGGTGCTCGAAATGGGGTTCCTCGAGGAGGTGGCCTCCTGGCGATTGAACTGCTGCTCCTCAATGTCTAGGGACTCCTTCAGCCTGGCCACACGCTCCACAATCCTGGCCAGCATATCCTTCTGCTGCTCCGGCAGATTCTTCGTATCGAGCTCCAGCAGGCGATCATATTTCCGTATATTCCGCTTCACGGTCTCTATGTCGGCCCGGGTCTTGGCCGATGTGAGACTGGGACTGGGATTGGGCGGAGCAGAGCGCGGTGTCTCCTGGAAGTAGGTGCGTGCCCGGCGATTGCTATAGCCCACCAGCTCGATCACGCCCGGATAATCAGCCGAGGAGGCGGCCGCCGTTACCAATGCAATCAGGGCCAACAGGCAGCTCCAGGCTGCGCTAAACCGCACCATTTTCAGAGACCAAGATTGCAGTTTCAGTTTCTTGGTTTTTTCTCAAATTGATTTTTCTTTATTTTTCGTATTTTTTGCACTCGCGATTCACGTTCGGTTTTTCTTGTATTTCTCGTATTTCACCCGCTCGTATTAGTGTCAACTAACAGTAACCTGCCAGTAACAAAATCTTTCGGCACAGACAACACACACGCGAAGAGTCCCAGCAGAGTCAGGAATCAGTATCAGTCTCAGTATCAGTATCTGTATCTGGGGGATCCACACAGAGATGGCCACGATCCGTTGACTTCTAACGTCGGATTACAAATGTTCCAGGCCGCTGGCTGGCAGCGTCTTTTAAAAATTTCCAAGCGGAAAACGCAGCACGGCGCGCACTTTTCTCCCAACTGGAGCTGGAGCTGGAGCTTCGACTTCTTTCACCGCCAAGTTCATGGCCGAGACCGGTTTGAAGCCAACATGTTGCTGCAACCGCGGAGAATCCCAGAGAATCTCACAGACCGACCAGAGATTCTCCGAAGAGAGCGAGAGCGCAGAGCGCTTTCTCTCGATGTTGCCAAGTTTGGCAGTAAATGTTGCCAGGGCCGCCAAATGACAAATGAAGAGTGCTAATTGCAACATGTTGCTGGGCACAGCTATTAGGCCCAGGCACACGCCTTCCTTTGGCATATCTGGCGGATACCCGTACCGAGTATCTAAGAGATACTACGATATACGAGTCCAGGCCTCGCCATTCAATTAGTCATTCCAGACACACCAACCATCGGCTGGAAGATACTCCGGCCTGATTCTTAGCCGCTTTCGCTTCAATGTCAACTCGTCTCGTTTAGCCTGTCATCGATTTGGACTGGTACTCGTTCTCTCTAACACCTCTGGCCGAAACCAGCTGAAATATTCTCCGTTTCTCCCGGGGCTCGGGGCGCAATTTAGCTAAATGCCTTCGCATTAAACATAATTTGTCGCGGCCTTCTTAATTGCATAGTTCGGGAAATACTCCACATCGAACACTCCATCCACTCTCTCTCTCGCCATGATATCACTTCGGTTTCGAGACCTTTCTCCCTCTGGGTGATCTGTAGCCCCGATCGTGCCCAGAACATCTAATGAACCTCAGGCGACTCGGGCTCGGGCTCATCCATTTCCATTTCACAGTGTTCTCATATTTACACACTAAGAAAGGGTGTTTGAGTTATTGAAGAAGTTAATGAATGGGAATAAAATAAGAGATCTTTATTAAGGAAATTATTTAATATTTTTGTTCAGCTTATTTCTATAATTTATTTTAAAGGAAAATAGTATTTTTTTTATTATAAAGCTTATTTCTTCTCAATCTAAATAGAAAATTATATTTATTTTCATTACATACATTTGTATTTCAATTTTTCAATAATTATTTAGATAAATTCAATATCATTCAACAAAACAGTCTTGTTCAAATTTAGCTACATTTTATAAACTTAATTTCAAATCAAAATTTTCTAACCCTTACAAAATCTGAATAATACTTCCCCTTATCCCATACTTATCCCATAGAGTATTAAATATGTCATTAAAGATTTTTCCCCTGGTCTCCTTTCATTTTTCTAGTCAACTATTTGGTTGCCAACAATTTCCCTAGCGCCTGGGAACTGCAATAAAACAATAAGAAATGAACTAATAAGAAATTGTTGCCAAGAAAACCGAAGCTCAAGTTCAGCGAAGAGACTGCGGAACCTTCTCATTTTTCACGTAGCCGCGCAATAAAAGAAACCGAGCGTTAATTAAAAAAATAGCCATAGATCAATGCACCTGATAGATGCGGGAAATGTTTGTTCTACTCGCTGTTGCAAGTCGCTTGTTGCAAGTTGCTAGTTGCTGGTTGCTGGCTGCCAGATGCTGCTGTTGGGTTTACTGTGTGTGTTCGGTACGTTGCCAGCGGCAAATGTGGTGTAATTTGTGAGAAAGAGGCTGGTCTCCTTAGCCCTTTTTAGAGCCAACTAATGGAGAGAGCCCAGAGCCATCTCAGAACCCAAAAAAGAAAAAAAGAAAAAAGAACCCAAAGGAGAAAATGTAGAAGGCAGCTTAATGGAGGAATGGTAGTTGACAAGGCTGCAGGCGCTTCCTTCATTAGCATGGAATGGGTGGAAAACTGGAGGTAGACTCCTCTCTGGCCTCTGGTCAGCCATATGACTCTGACACACATAAGGCGTTTATAATCATTATGGGATAAACGCCGCAGTTGTTAACTCCTCCTAGGAGATGTTGCTCCAGCACCGGTGAGTGGGTGCTGTTGCGTGGTTGCAACTCGCAACTTGCAACTTTCTTCGGCTCTTATCTTTTGTGCATATGCAGCGGACACAGCAGCAGCAGCCGCAGCAGCAGCATCAACGCAATGGCGGCGTCTGCATTCTTTGTTGGCTATAAAATATGCGACCGACGATCATCTAAGTAACATACAACACAACAGCAACAGCAGCAGCAACTGCAGCATCAGCAGCAAGAGCAACAGCAACTGCTGCAGCACCGGAGCAACTCTTGAACTTTACTGAGCTATGGAAATGCTTTTGCCCTTTTTCTGTGCTGTCTTCTTCTTATTTTACTGCAGGCTGCAACTGTTTAGCATGAGCTGCACTGAAAAAAATTACTAATTAACTTCAAATTAATTAAATATTTTCTAGAAGAAATATTCCATATTCCTCCACTGTCTTCATATTTATTTTATTACTGCCTTGCACCTTGGGTTTCTAATTTTATTTAAAAGTTTTAAAACTGAAATGAAGATATATTATATAAATTTCGCCATGTCCGTCTGTCCTCCCGCTTTTCCGTCTGCCCTTCTGTCCGCTTGTCCGTCTGACTCTTCGTCTGTATATCCGATTGTCTGTCCATCTGTCTGTCCGTTCGTCCGTCAGTCCGTCTATCCCACATTATAATTAGCAATAAAAGATATTGCAAATATATTCTGTCGATATGGTATTCCCTTTATACGTTTAAATATTAATTATTTATTTAAATAAATATCTAAGTTATATATCATGTTAAAATATATTAAATATTAAATTATTATAAGTGTATACACTTTCTTTCAGTGTAGCTTAAATGAGTGAAAGAGAGAGGAAGACGCCGCACGATGTGGCTGCCGCTGCTGCTGCTCAAGTGCCAATAGCAATCTTCTTTTTTTTTCGAGCCGCTTTTCCTCCTGCCGTTGTTGTTGTTTATTTCCCCCTGGCTTGATCTTTTGGTCTTTGGCGGTAATTTTTCTGTGCAACTTTTTCCTTTTGGCCAGAGACTTTATTGGCTTTCGGTTGCCTTCGCTTCGCTTCGGTTCTCTTGCTCCTTCTCCTCTCTATTTCGGTGCCATTTTAGCGCTGCTCCTTTTTTATCTGCCAAAGTTTTGTCTTCATTTTTATTTTAATAGCGATCTTGATACTGCTTTTCGTACAACTCCTCCACTCTGTACGCGGTACTGGGTTTGGTACCTTCTCTAGCTCTGGCTCTGTGGCTCGTCGCCGGTATCTTCTCTTTATCACATAATGATTTCAAATGGTGCGAAATTAATTTGAATTATTACTGTTATTAGCTGTTATTTGTGTAATGGTCGGTGCCTGATCGCCGTCGAATCCGAAAAGTCACCTCAATGGCTTTGGTACAGTTGCAGTTTCAGTCAGTTGCCGGCGATGCAGATGCAGCAAGTGGCTGCTGCCGTGGATTATGTAAGACGTGGGTAACGAATGCTCGCAAATTCAGTGATAAGCCATGAGAATGAACAATTTTTGCAGCAGCAGGAGCAGCGGAAATATGTATTCGTATCAGCAGCAAGAATTCTGTGTGGTAGATACACAGCAAAAAAAGGGATATAATTTTTTGAAAAAGAGTACATTTATTTATTCCTCAATGGATGTTTTCTTAACTGGCTACGTAAAAAGCAAACTTAAATTAAATTCTAATTGCGAAAATAACCTTTTTTAATAGATAACGGTTTGATAAATAAGGCCAAAAATTCCCAAGTACGAATTCAGCGACAATAAAATATAAAACCCCCAAAAATGTTGAAATTGATCTGCAAAATTCACCTAGCTTAAAGGCCTAAATTTGTTCTTCGAAAATTGGCCGTAGAGCGAAAAAGTCGTATAATGAATCAATTATTATTTGACACCGAAGAAAAGGTTTTTTTTTTGCCTTTAAAGCAAATTGTTTTGGGCCGTAAATCGAAAAGTTTCGTAATTAAATAAGGCCGTTAATCGAAATGTCTTAGAGCGGCCTTATGGTGAGATATGGGTGGTACTAATGAGGTTTCTTGGCTGAAAACTATATACTTTTATCTTTAAAGTGTAAAAATCGACATTTATATTATTCAAATTACATTATATATATTTTAACCTCATTAATCATCTTTTGGGTAATATTTTATTTAATTCAATGATAGTTTTGATAAATTCCACCACAAGTTAATTTATACATAATATCTCACTAAGCTAATGACCGATTTTATTGACATTTCTCCCTGTGGAGCCGTGTAGCATCAATTACCAATTCTCGTTGGCCGCTTAAATGACAGCATCTTTTGTTGTTTGGCTGCTGACCGGCTAGCTGACTGGCTGGCTGGCTGGATGGCCACATTTAAATTTATTAAAACTGCACCGGACTAACTACTAACGGGCAGCAGCGAGCCTGGAATGCGCAACATGTTGCTGCAAAAGCTACAGAAGTTGCAGTTTAGTTAGTTGCAAGTTAGTTGCCCGCCGCCGGTCACTGACCAAGGTGATCTGGTGTACCGGTGGCTGGTGGTCATCCTGATGGCGCCTCGGCCATTTGCAATTTGCCATTTTACCATTTTAGCATTTTGCATGCAATTTGATGCCATTTGTCATTTGCTTAATTGTGCCCAAGCTGCGAGAGCTGCACTTCCTGCCAGATCAACTCAACTCAGTTCAGTTCAGTTCACTTCAGTTCTGTTCACCTGAGTTCTGTTCAGGTGAGCCGAGCCGAGTTCTTACTGTTTCTAATTGCAGTCCGGCACGCAGCGTTGCCTGCAATCTGCCGACTCGAACCCATTTAGTTTCAATTAATCAAGTTGTCGCTGCACGCGTCTATTAGCTGTTTATGACAAGTGTGCAACAGGGAATCTCTATGGAGGAGAGTTATTCTCTGGTTGGTTCCTCGGGGTGTCCACCACCAGTCGCTCATTAGCGGCGCCCCCGATGCTGCTCCTGATTCCGCCTCAGCTGCCTCGCTCCGAAAGCTATATGTTATTAAATATAAACTTGTGGCAGTTGCCGCTATTGCCTGCCGGGTGATTTTAGCTGCTTCTCAGCGGCTATTTAACTCGAGATTGAAGTTCGAAAGACCCTGCTACCCCCCAATATAAAAAGGAGTTGGGAGTAACCCGTTGATGGCCACGAAATATATAAATATTAAATATTTATCCTGTTAAACATACTAATTAAATACCCAACATTATGTTATTACCTACTGTATTCCATAAAATTCCATTAATGCAACCGAGAAACACGAAAAATTAAGACACATCCCATTAGGCATCCATTAATTATGAGACTGTAGTTGCATGCCAGCTTACATTCCGAATTCCAACTTGGTTTTGACTTTTAATATATGGGTGAATCCATAAGCGGGTATCTTCGTAGTCGGCATAGAAGGCCAGGCCTTGGTTGCTCTTTTTTATTTTTATTTATTTTTTTTCGGTTACTCGCCGTTTCGTAATGGGCAAGTTCTTTAATGTTCCACTTTGAGTTTATATCCAGGTACCGTTGCATATATGTGGGGGAAATGGTTGAAGGCTTTATTTTCTTCCCTTTTTGTTTTTTTTTTTCTTTTTGTTTCTGGTTACAGATTGCGCCATTTTTTCTGTATTTTTTTTTGCGCCCAGCTGTCACAGGTTCGTTGACTCCCAGGCGCTCAGTGTGCCGGTGTTGAAACAATCATGTCCGACCGGTGGCCAACACTCTTGACGCGGGACCATTGCATAATCCGCGCCATAAGAGAGCTGTCCAGATCTGGAGCCCCATCTAGATCCAGATCTAGAGGTTGGCAGACAGATATGCCGGGGTTTTCCGCTGTAATTACCATTGTCTGCTAAATTGATTTCGAAATGCTTAAGCCAGCAATTTTCGGTGGCTCAGGATGTGAAGATGTTAAGGAGCAGTTGGCGGTTGGCCGGCAATTGTGGGTCAAATGCTCCTAAAACACCAGATGCGATTCAAAGGTGCGGTGCCGAGAGCCTGGGCTTGGCATAAAACTGTTCTAACTGTTTGTGAGCTAACCAATGTGATCCGTGGCTAAAGCTTAAGTTCAATGCATCGAAATGAAGTAATTATGGGATCATGGTTCTGGCTAAGCGATAGTTTTGAGATAATGCTGGAGGAGGTTGGAAACTGTATGTTTTTCTTCTTTCTTATTTAATAATACGTTGT
Organism: Drosophila tani; assembly: GCA_008042535.1. NCBI lineage: Eukaryota > Metazoa > Arthropoda > Insecta > Diptera > Drosophilidae > Drosophila > Drosophila tani. The sequence continues at coordinate 165,891 of VNJO01005687.1, read as the reverse complement.
TATAGCTCTTGTTCTCCTTATAAATAAATATTTAATTAATTATATTATGCCCCTTTTTCTTAAAAATACATTTTGGCACACTCCCTGTCAGCTGACATTATTAATTATGTTCAGTGATTAATCCTTTTGCAAATCTATAATCAATTAAGATTTATTGATCGAGCTTTTGCGATAAATAAGCTTATGCCCTCAATCTTCTGGCATTTCTTGGGGTTATACAAATGGCTGCGATTACAAACTAATTCTAAATGCCACTGAGTCTGAATTTTCCCCCCTGCAGCAGCAGCAGCAGCTGCTTTTCCGGCAACTGGTTCAGCCTCCTCATTTTTATTTCACTTATTTCCCGATTATGATGCTCTGGGATACGTTTCAGTTTAGTTTGGTTTCTCGATGTGAAAGCGGCACTGGCCAAACTAGAATTTATCTCGCCTTCTTCTTGATATATATATATTCGCATATGCACACGCATTAGATAAGCCAGCTGTGCAGAAACCAGTTGCCGCTATCGGGAACCTTCTATCGCCAGATAGATAAAACTGACACCCCCCACGAACTAATTGCAGCTCATTTCCATTAATCGCGATGCGTCGTCCCCTTGGAATGAATTACGGCAGCTGAAAACAAATGTTGCGAGTTTCCTTAAATCCGAGAATCCACTCTCCACTCCGCACCTTTTGCATTAAGTTTTTTTTTTAATTTACCGTCTGTTGAGGTAGCAATTTTCATGCGTTTTAGCCGAGAATTTTGCCAGTGATGGGAATTTATTAGGTACCTTAGAGGGTAACTTATTGTAGGCATTAATATTTTCTACATATTTATTTTATATTATATTTATTTATTTATTAAAATTCTTTTTATTTAATTTTTCCTTAAATTTTTTTTAAAGTTTATTTCTTTAAATTAAAGACTACTTCAAGTATCTAATTTATACAAATAATTTGATTTGTGTTTAGAAATAATGTCAGACTAATATTTTTAATATTATTAAGTTTTTATATTTAAATTAATTTATTTTAACAGCTTTTTGTAGAGTTGAAGAGAGTCTAAGTTTTCGTAGTTTTTGTATGAAAACATCGATATTAAATCGCTAAACATTGATGTCATTCCAGATCCAGCTCCAAGGTATATTTTACGCCTTAAAAATCGTATCTACTTTAGTACCTACTTTAAGTATGTCACCACTAGTGGCAAATTCTGTGGTTCTGGGATTGGGGAACTCGCGTGTTTGGCATTTATTTTATTTTCTGTTTGCTTTGAGCCAGGGTCTCTGCCACTTGTTGCGCCCGCTTTGGCCAAATGCAATTAAATCTGTGTCGTGTGTGCAACAATTGCACTTGGCAATTGCAACTGTGCCGCATAATTGTGCCAAATGAATTTGTAATTATGTATTTGGTTTGGCTCTTGGACATGCCATGCGATCTTAGCCGGTTTCAGAGCCAGCCATCAGCCATCTCCACCCAGCAGCTAGCTCCCATTTGAGTTCAGCATTTTTTTTTCGGTCATGTGAGTGACATCACAGTAGCAGCCACACAACACAAAGTAAAGTCATTGTCAACAATGTCAGGCAGACCCACAAGACCGGGCCCAGGCCAGACCAGTCAGTAGTATGTTGTGAAGACCAGACCGGCAAGTCGGTTCGGGCCATCATGACACCACACAAAAAGAAGGCTGACAAAATTTAATTAAAGCGCATGACGAAAAATTCTTTGAAAAATTGTTTAGACGACATCCGAAACGCTGAGGAAGTTGCAAAGGGAGCAAATTTAATACCCTAACTGGAAGGGATTGATATTGGGAATTTGATTAGGCATACTGAAGATATAATAAATAAAAAAAAAATTGATTTTAAAAGATTTTTCTTGTGGAAAACAGGAGCTTACAATATATAATTATAATTTTTTTAGTTTCTTTTGTTATAAGTATTTAACTTTAAATTTTATTTCATTAAGCAAAGCGCAGATTGCATTCTATAATGTGTTATATACTTTTAAATTCTCTTAAGCATACTAGGAAACAATAAATTTATTACCCTTTCAATGCTTGATTTAATAAACTATTAAAAAACTCTTAAAACAATTAATTTAAAGTTCCTAAAATATTATTTGAGCTCAACTCAAAATAAATATAAATTATTTTTCTGCACTGTCGACCTGCAAGAGTCTTGTAGCCTAGATCTTAAGGGTACATCAATGGTATATATTTATCTGAGCAGACACCTTTAGTTACACATTCCCTACTTTTTTCCTGCACTCCTGGTAGTTTAGTTTTTTTATATACTTTTTTTTTCTGTTAGGCAAGCCAGTCTAAAAGTGTCAAAGTCTGGAGCAGAGTAAACTGGGGAAGTGTTCGAGGCAGGGATGACATGTGGCACCATACTGGGTCTGGGGCTGGGACTGGGGCTGGGGTATTTGGCAAAGTTTTCTTGAACTTCACACGAAGCCAATTAAATGGCAACACGTTACGGAACATGGCCGAGGCATCATCCTCGTCATTATTATCATCGTCATCCTCCATGGCGGCTTATTCCCCAGTGGAGATGAGTTGGGATGACGGGAGACATAGACTCTAGACTCGGTGTGTGTGTGTATTGAATCGAAAATGGGTCAATGATGGCTTAAATGGTGACTGGATAAGGTTGAAAGCCACGAGGTGTGGGCTTGACATTTGATCGCATCTGCCGATCCACTCGGCTGATTGACTGATGAATCTCTGCGGCTTTTCTGCGGCTTGATTTATGACGATCGATGGCAAGTTTCATTCAACTTTCTTCCTCGCCACCTCTGTTTTGGCATTGGCAGTGGCATTGGCATTTTGCCTTTTTGCATTTTGCAGTTGCACTTTTCCTTGACTCGCTTTTTGCGGCTGCCACTACTACTACTATTTCCAATGATATTGTTATTGAGATGTTTGCCATGGCCCCTTGGCTTTGGAGGAGACGATGCCGTCCTGGTAACAATTTGTCTAATGTGCCAATTTGGTCGCCAGCCTCTCAGTCTCGCTATGTATCTATCTATCTATCTAACTGTGTATCTATCTATCTGATTCCAATCAGCTGCTACAGATGCTTAGCAGCAAGAAAGAGCGAGTGAAAAGTTTGAATTTCTATTTTTACCCAGGACCCTGAGGGGCTTTAAGGTATTCAGTTAATAAAATAATACATTTATAGGCAGATATTAAAGTCCTATTTAAATTTAATTAAAAATCTACCACGGGGTCCAACAATATCATTATATATTTATGGGAAATGGCATTTTAAAGATATTTTCAGGCATGTGTTAAAGAGTTTAGTTGTAAATATTTTAAATATATAAGGTGTTTCCTTTAATTTTCAGTCAAACTTCTTACATTATCTTTCTTTATAAATTCAATCAATGGCCCTTTCCAGGGCAAACTTCCATCACAACCCACCCTCCCCTTATATATCGTGGCAAACATACCGAGTATCAATGACAAGACAAACTCGGAAACTTGAAGATCCGCGCTTAGGAGGCCCTATAATTTCCACAATCTCGCGCTAGTCGCTCGCTCACTTGTCCCATTTATTTATTTTGTATTTTTCTGCCGTTTAAATTTAATTCACGATTCGCGCTGCCATCGAACGCGGCGACAAAGGAACAGAGAAAATTCCCTCGACGATGGATTGCAATTTTCTATCTCTATCTGGCGCTGACTCTGACTCTGACTCTGTCGCTGGCTGGGTTTCTTTTCCTTCTAACAAGCCAGGCCCCGGCTGAGGGGGCTTTTCTTTAGCTTACTTTCCGATTTAGCCAGCCAGTTGCACCGAAGTTGGAAAATCTTTTCGCTCGCGTACTTAACCGCAATAATTTTTGCTCATTTGAGTGTCGTGGAAATGAGTTAAAGTCGCGATACCTCTGCTATTGCCACTTGGCATCGTCGCATCTTCGTGTGCACTTGGATTAAATAAGGTATAAAAATAAAATTATGCAAGTTTTAAAGTTTTTCTTTAAAAAATAAAAGATAATAAATTTCCTTTATTTAATCTAGAATTAAAATCAAGTTCCTTTGCTGAATGTTATGCAGATACTTATTAAATCACATTAATTATTACCAACTCTAAAATTCGAGTATATAAGCCATCAAGTATTTATAACAGTTTAGGTAAATAGTTTTACCTTTATAGCTTTTTTATAGTTTTATTTTAATAGTTTCAAGTACACATTTTTTTGTTTCTCTGTTTGCTGCCTAATGTAATGTGAGCATTACTTATTTCCATTTTTTGTTTCTTGTACCGCCGCCGCTTAATTCATTAATTTCCCACAGGCTGAAGTGGTAGCCGTAGCTGTATCTTTAGCCTTAGTCTTAGTCTTAGTCTTAGCCTGCATCTGCAGCAGCATCAGCCTCAGCTAGCTACGAAGTCAATTACAATTACAAACGTGAAACCGTTGAAAGTTATCACCTTCGCGCGGGAGTCTGTGGGACCGAAATACTCGTAAACCGCAGTAAACTCGCGCAAATTGTCGCTGCTCTCTCTAATCATTGTCAGCCGTAATGAAGTTGTTCTCGGGGCTTCGCTCTCTTTTTAGGTTTTACTGTCTAACCGAAGAGCCCAAGGCTGTTATTTGGGAGTCCATAAGTGCTTGTGTAATATTTTTATGGTCGAGACTCGTAAATCGTAAATCCTTTTCTGAGTACTCTCTTATTTTTAGTGGTCATTTCCGGCTGCTACGGCTAGATGAACCCTATTTCGCGGGGTTTAACGGAGATTACAGTTCCTGAGGGCAGAACCATGTTGTGAGGATATAATGATAGATGGATTTTACGAATTTAAAGATCCATTAACAAAAAAAGACAAGATATTTTAATTAAAAAAATATTAAACAAGTAACCTGAGTATCCAAACTTTAACCTCTCAGCTTGTGGGTCATTTTTCTCTGGGTTAAAAGTTGAATATCCAGCTCTTAACGCTATTCCAAGCTGAGATAGTTGCAGTGACCGCTGATCATTGGTATATATATCGAAAAGGTGTCAAACGTTATGACCCACTGAGGAGGTGAAGCATGGCATCGGCGGCAACCAACTGGATAACAAACTGGACAAAACTCGGCCTTTTGTCTGGCCATAAGTCTTTTGTATGGCGTCGACGCATTTGCATTTCTTTCATTGGGTTCTGTCTCTCTGTTTTTTTTTCGTAACTGTCCAGGGCAGCGAGAACTTAAGAGTGGAAGATACTCTTTGTAGCTGTACACTGAGGGGAAAAATATATAAGAATATAAAAGAATTAAATAAGTTAGTCTCTAATTTTTAGATTTAATAATATATTAGTGCCAAAAAATTCTATTTAGTTTTTTTAAGCGTAGATAAATTAGTTCTTGAGGCGAAAACACTATCTAAGATATTTCTCTGCAAATATAAGTTAGGAAATAACTTATTGTAATATAATAAATATATTAAAAGTTATTTGCAAAGGCTTTCTTATAATAATATCTTAATTTTCCTTAAGTTTCTAGGTTCCTCAACAATTTCACCCTAAATTCGTATCCCTTCCCTCCAAATACAATAAAAATTCCTCAGTGTACCTTCTGCCAGGCTTTCCAAGTGCTGCTCTGACCTCGACTTAGACTGGTTTATATGCAAATTAATTAATACAATTCCCAATCTCCAATGTCATATTTCAGCATTCGTTTTGTGCGTTGCATTCTCAGACCGAACAATGGCCCAAAATGGCTTTATAAAGAAGTTTCTACCAACTAACCGAAGCTCTCCATCTCTGTCTGTCTCTCTCAGCCCAATGAAAGTGTTTTTCCTGACCCCATTTTCCTGAAAAAGAGAAAAAAATCTTTGGTGAAGAGTCTGAGTCTGAAAAATGTAGGAAAAAATACAGAAATTGGCTTGTAAAAATGTTTCGCATGTTTATCATTTTTTATGATTTTACTTTTTCCCTCTCCTCATGATGTTTCTGTCCCTGTCGGTTTTCTATTTTCCAAGTTGGGCGCATATTTTCCGTGGTTTTCCATAGCTCGTTGATGGCGTCCCACGCTCTTAATTACCCCTGCCTGTGGCTCTGCCTCCCCCTCTCGATACCACTGGCCTCTGAAGACAGTTTGCGTAGTTCAAACCCAGCTTCAATTGCCAGCTATCTCGTGTCGTTCTTTCTCCAGGGGAAATCCCCTCTCAATCGTCCGTTTCTTGTGGCTGTTTTGGTTTGTCCTGGTCCTCCTTTGGGTTTTGGCCCAGCTTGCGGTTGCCAATTTTAATTTGTAAAAGTGCTAAAGGAAGCTGTCCAAATGTTTTGATTTAATTTCCTTAAACTTCTCTGAAGAAACCCATTTAAATGGTTGAATCGAGAAAAGGATGGCTGTCTTTTTATATCTCTGCATACATTTCTTTAATTGTGAAAGGTTTGTGTTAGAATTACCATAATCCCAGATTGTTTTCTCACATTCATCAGGGAATTATAGGTAAAGATTAATCGGGGATTATTTGAAACGGAGTTAATGTGGTATTTAGGGGGGGATTTCTGGTTCTTTAAAAGCTATAGATAGTCACCTGATTAGCTGAAATTCCTTGCTAATTGATATTGATGTAAAACAATTAGTTCGTGACATTATAAATATAATTTAGGTCAACCTTAACTCACCTAAATTCTTCAGAAAATAATGGCCGCTTTAGTTTAATAATTTTTAAATAATTTTTTTGGTTGGCAGTAATAAATTTGCTAATTTTACCTTATTCGCATAAAAACCACTAAATATTTTTCATTAATCTCCATCTCAAACCTTCACTTTATCCACTTAATTCAGATATAATCTACCCTTTATCTTTGCCAATTTCTTGATGAATTTTCCGCCACCTCAACTCCAGTTCAAGCACCTTAAATCACATATTTAAGATAATTTTCCCTCAAATGCAGAGATCCTATCTCAGGTAATTCCACCGCGTGGCAACTGTCAGCGAATGGAAACAGATCTGACATCCGCCATCTGCTTTAACTGCCATCTCCCATGACATTCCAACCATATCCAGACCACACACAGCAACCGAGACAAAGGATTGACTGCCAACGTGCCATGGAGTCTTAATAATTTTTACGAGTTCATTAAAAATGTATTTTGAAAATTGTTATATTTATGAGGGAAGCGACCGCGTGGGCGTGTTGTCAAGGGGGGCCTTGGGGCGACAAGAGGTGCAATTGTTATTGTGCATTTGCATTAAATTATTGAAACATTTTTCGCGCTCTCGCTGGATGGCATTGTTTTTTATTTTCTTTGCCTGCTCTGGGTTGGAAGCGGCTTCATTAAGTGCAATGCCAAGGTAGCTGCCTTCCGATTCCACCCAATTGTCGGGTTTACACTGAGGGAAATAGGGATTAAATATGTAATACAGCTGAGATTATTATTCTTACATTTATTCTTAAAAAATATATATTATTATGTATATTAAAAGTAACCAAAAAAACTACAAGCGCAATAATCAATGTTCATTTTAAACCAACCTGTATTTATTTCTTTATAGCTTTTGACAAGTCTTAAGATAAATTCCTATTAAAAAATATATTTTCTATTTATTTAACATCATTTTAGCTTAAGTTAAGCCGAGTTCATAGTTTGTTATATACATTTTTTGCCGCACTTCTTTAGAAACTAGAAAAACCTTTAATTTTCCCTTAAAATAATTTTAAAATATTTAAAATTCGAGTCTAGTTCTTATGAAAACTATTATTCATAGTGTAGATCGTTCCTCACATGTCTGTCAGTCACCCGATGGTGTGACAGACCTCAACAACAACAAGAACCGCCGCAACACCCGCAAGTTGGAAGCGTTGGCAACTTTGGCAGCCGTTAAAACTGCTGATGATGTCTGCGGCTTTGTTGCCATATCCACTTGCCAAAGGAGGGCTCCAAGCGGGGGGTACTGGGGAATTGAGGATTGGCCCTGCTGCCAACGCGTATTCATCATCATTTCTGTCATCCAGCAGCCATGGGATGAAGTGGAAAGAGTCGTGGAGGAAAACCTTTCCTCACATGATGCGCTTGAATTTTCTCTTGCACCTAAATTATATTTTTCCTTCTGCCTTCGGTCTTCTTTCTTTTTTTTCTTCTTCAGTTGCCGCCGCTGTCAAAGGTTTTTTTCCATTAATTTGCTTTTCCTCAAGTGATTTTTTCCTAACAATTTTTTCCTAGTCACAAACTAGGTTTTTGCCTGTTGAAAAGGAAAGTGAAAATCAAGTTTTGGCATAGTTTTCTTATAAAGAACTTTGATTTTTTATTGGAAAATAATCATGGGAATTTTTCTTTGGGCTTTGAAAGGAAATAATTACTAAAAAATTAATCAATTTATATATTTTTTTCGCATTAATTTAAAGGGCTCTTCTGTTAAAAATATAGAATTAGGTTTTTCAATTTCAAATTCAATTTTTTCTCATGGCGAAGATCATTTTCTCTATTAATTTTCTTTTAAACCCCTTTTTATAAAATGGAAAGTTGTATTTTAATTATAAAGAAGCTTATGGATTTATCTCCTAGGGGTTTTAAATGGCCACAAAAATTTTCGCAAACCCTCATTTTGTTTATTTAATTAGACAAAGAGGAGGACCTGGTGGGTGAAGAGATTTTGTGGGGTTCGTGTCATTAATTACTCAGCGGGCCCACTTGGACACGATCTTTTTGGGTAGTCAAGTAGTTGGCCAAGTGGTGGCTCCACTGCAGCTCTGCGGGATTCTGGCACTCGGATTGGGCTTGGACAGTGGATTTGGGCTTGGACGCGCATGAGGGGGACTTTCTTTCCGAAATTGCCAATTGAGCGGAATCAAGGCAAATACTTCAAGTCTCTCCGCATCTCATTTGAATGCTTGAATCTCCGTTTTTGCGGCTTTCCCATGGATCGTTTGTCTTTTTTGGCCAATTCTTTTTTTTTGTGCTCACCGCTTTTCGTTTGCATTGGGAAGGAGGAAGGGTAGTGGCGGGGGTGGTGGCGGTGTTTGGGGCAGAAAAAAACAATCAACGCGCCTTGGAAACGTATTCGCATGACCAAAAGAAATAGTTGAAAAGTAAATAGGAGTTTGTGCTGGAGATCTGAATTCGAATTGGAGATATCCTGGGAAAAGTTTAAGCTAGGATTTTAAAGATTAAATTGCAACACAAAATAAATTGTATAAGAATATAACTGAATAAAACGGTTTATCTACAAATTCTTTTCCTCTTCTTGTAGTTTTAGTTATATTTCCTCTCAAAATATTGCCAAAAAGCTTATATTATTTCAAATTCATTTTTTCTAAAAATAAATTAGAGTAAAGCACGACTTAAACTAATTAAACTTGCAATAAATAATCTTAATGATCTATTTTTAACCTCGATTCCTACCTAAAAACCCCATCTACCCATTCCCTGTTCCAGAGTATTTTCATCTTAGGTTTATTTGACTTTTGTTGTGCTCACTTTTTGTTTTGTTGACCAAGTAAATACTTAAATATAGCACACACTTAAATCGCTGTTGATATTGTGTAGCGAAAGTGAAATTTAGTTTGCCCCTCTATACCTGGAAGTGCCAAAAAACCAAACTAAATAAGAAAAAAAAGCGGCGAAAAAACCAACTAAAGAGTTAAATGCGAGATTCGTTTACGGAAGTTCCAAATTTGAAGAGATTTCTTTGGCAACCTTTTTGCGATAATTTTTTGTCTGGGGCCTCGTTCGCTGGCAATTCTTGGAGTTGGCAACGTGTTTGGTTAGTCTAATGAAAGTTAATTACAACATCAAAGCGTTGTCGCTGCCACCGATCTTGGCTGATCTTGGGGTCTCCTCCGGATCCACCTCCAAACCTCCAGCCTCCCAGTCTTCGCACAAATTTCGATTAGGCGCGGCCTAAAAGGTAGGCAAAAAATAAAAAAAAAATAGACAAAAAATTGTGCGATGCCAGCCAAACTCTAAGTAGAGAAAGTACATGTAAAAGTATCTGAAAGATGCGAATCTCCTACTGCTGCTGACTCTTTGGGGCTGTGGGGTCACAAGCAGAAGAAAAACCATCGAAAAAAAATCTCTGCGACTTTTACCACTCGCTTTTTGGGCAGAATGGTCGCCCGCGAGCCCCGCCCACACGGATCATGGGCTTCGCTGTAAATATTACAACATGACTGTGACTCGAGAGGAGCTGCTCGTCATTTGCATACTTAACACCTTTCGGGAAAATGTTCATCGTCGTCGTCGTTGAGCATCGGCCACTTGAGTCATCTCTGGCTCTTGGCTTTTGTGTAATTAGAAAATCATCAAGTTGCAGTGCAGTCGTGTGTTACTTTCAATTTCAATGCTTGTGCCTCTGCCTCTGCCCATTGTGATGCATGATTTGTATCTTGCATCGCGTATCTTTGTATCTTTCGGCTTTCGTTTTGCAGCCGCACCTCTGCGTTGCACTGTGGTCTCTAGGCCAGTGAGTTCCTTTAAGGATTTCCAGCTTTAAACTTAAATTATAAATTAATTGGTATTCAATTTGGGTCAAAAGAGAAAGGATTCCTATTAAATTAGCACCATGAGAAAATCAGAAGGAGCTAAAATATTTTTTTTGGTAGATTGAGTAGCGGCTATTAAATAGGCAGACACTTAAATTTGGGTAATAAACATTCTGCTTAAGATATATTATTTAAAGATGCAATTTTTAAAAGAAATCTAATTAGGAGAGCCTCTGAAAACCGCGTAACAGAACATAGTAAATTGGTTATTTTCATTCGATCTTAAGTTACACTTTAACCGAAACAACCGAGCATAATTGCACCACTGTGCGGCATCACGATGACTTTGCATTGCACTTTGGCTATTACAATTATTGTTATTGTTACTGTTATTGCTTTATTGTTGCAGTTTATGGCATTGTCTGGATTCGCCATTAAAAAAGAGTGTTTTGCCTCAATCGGTTGCCTTTTTTTATGCTTTTTGCATATCACAGGTTTCCTCGGCCAGCTTCCAAAAAATAAATCGATAAACTTTCACCTCGCCCGGCTGATCGCTCCCATTAAAATGCCATTAAGATCTGGAAAATTTGTCTTGCCAAAAATCCACATCCATCGGATGATACCAATAAACAATTGTTACGCTAATTGCACTGATTAATGGCTTATCCCGCTTAAACTATCTCAGGGAAATAAAAATAAAGCGCAATAAAATACAAAATAAAAATAAATAAAAACTGAACCCACGAATTTCACTTTCTAAGCAACAGGTGAAATCTTTAGAGCTTCCTGTATGCCCAGGGAGAAACGGTGAAAAGAGCTCGGGAAAAAAGTACCAAACGCGGTAAAAGATATATATTAAGAATAATTATATTTGAGTGGACCCAGGCTGAAGCTGCTGATGCTGCTGCTGCTTCTGTTTCCCATTTCTCCCAGGGCCAAATTGATAAGAAACAAGGGGAGAGACCGAGATACCCTGCCATTCAGCGCTTAATGTTGCTCAATTAAATTCATTGAGCTGCATAAGCACCTTCCACCAACAACGCATAATTATGCAGATGTTGGCCATTTAAAGGCGGCCCCCCGTTGGTCTCCGCCCCCTAGCCGGCCCCTTTTCCACTTGGGGGAGATTGCATGTCAGGTCGGGCTCACAAATCGCGTCTAATTAGTGACCCGCAAATGAAGAAATTTTTCGGACACGAAACTAATTTCCCCGAGCACTGTGAAAAATCTAGAATGTGCTTTGGGATTTTTTTATAATAACTAAAAATGTAAAAGGATCAGAAACTATTTTTTAGAATTTATTCAAGATTTTTTTGTGCCGTTTTATGAATCAGTAATTTGTATTTAAGCTTACATATAATTTTACACAATTAATTAAATATGTTCACTTAGATATTATGTAATTTAAAAGATTTATCCCATTTATATTTTTAAGTAAACTCTAAACATTCTTATTTTAATAATAATAAACTATTTTAATATGATTTAATATCATTTATATAATGCGGCTTCTGGTAAATTTACAAAAATTCTTCACAAACATAAAATATTTTCCTTAAATTAGTTTAAATTCCATTTATAAAATTTCAAAATTATTTTCTTGTTGCCTCTTTTTCTCAGTGCTTAAATATGCTTTCCTTCAAGACATGCAACTTTGTTTTTCGGGGTCTTAATATTTGTGGACAGTTCTTGCTTTTGTTATGCGGCTAATTTGTTGTTTTTAACTTTAATGATGCGAAAGAAAGTTACAAGCAGTGAAAGATGAAAAGAAGAAGCTCTCCGTTGGCATTTTTCTAATGATGCATATAAATCTGGCATCGAATAACTCAACAACCTCAACCCAAAACCGAATCTGAAGCCCTGCAACCAATATCTCCCTACATTGCTTTTGGCATGCAAATTTCAGCCATCGGCTGTCCGGCCAATAATCAAAGCCAATCAATCAATATATGTATATGCCATGGCCGGGGCAAATCTGAGCTCAGCTTTGGAGCTGGTCAGTGGCTCGGGATTGGGATTGGTACTGGTATTGGAGGGGAGTCATCGTCGATGATGGCTCATAAATATTGAAAATGCAGACACCTTAGCAGCTATGTTTTTTCCTCCTCTTGCTGCTGAAAGATGAGTGGAAATAATTAGTTATCGACGGCATCTGTGCAACAGTAGCCAAAGTCAAGTCATATTGCCCCGCTGCGTTCCGGATGGGCGATGAAAATTGACTTTCGCCAAAATCATAATCAATCTTGGAATGTCTTGGAAATATAAATACTGAAAGTGCTTCTTGCAGCCTGAAGATTTCCTGCGAATTTTGCATTATCTTGCAGGGATTGAAGGAAAGCAGTTTGAAGTGTGAATTATTGCCGAGACGTTAAATACCTATTTTCTATTTTAAGAATAGGCTCATATTTTTTAAAAGCAGCAACTACTATAAAGCGTAATAAATGCGTGTTTACAGGCCTTAAAAATGCAAATTTCTTTTTAGGTGATGACTTCTGGAATCTAAAAAAGAAATGTAAATCATTACAAGGGAATCAATACAAATCAATACATTTTGTTGCTACGTTTTTTTATGCTTATTGTTCAGAGCTTAATATATATTAAAGGGAATAATAAGTTTCTGTAGTTACGCTTAATTAATAATTAAATTATTATATAGGTCTTATCTCCACTTTACCCTTAATATTACTGGTTCTATATATAGAGCGACCTAACTTTCCTTTATCCAATTATCAGTTGCGACTTTTACTGGGCCAAAAACAAAAAAAGAGCAGCTTCTGGGGACAAGAATCCCATGTTGATGTGAAAATTGTCTACCTCGAGAGATTGAGATTGAGGACAACGCCGAGGAATGGGCGACAATGAATTATTTTCTCGACTTGGCTAACTGTTGGCAATTTTGGTGTCGGTTTCTGTGTCTGTGTCGGTTTCTGTTCTGTTTTGTGGGCTAAAAGTGAGTGAATTTCATAGCCAGCCTAATGAAAAATGTACCGAGCTCCTTAAACTCTAATTAATGTTTTTTTTTAAAGTGTCCGTGTATTAGTGTTGTTCATTCTTCGCTGGGTCTTGTTAAGGGGCTAATGCTATAAACTGTCTTCTGGCTGTGCCCATTCTGTCTGTTTTCATGTGGATACTACAGCTCGAAGCTGGAAGCTGCTTTCGGCTGCCTCCAAGCCGCATTTTTCCAAGATCTTTGGCTAATTAGTTGGCACACTAAACGATTTTGAGGATCTCTTATGCCTAATATAAATCTGCTTTATGCATTCTAAGCTTAGCCCTCGCTTCATGAGGCATCTTGTTATTTATCCGAGTATTTCTCCCAGCAGTTATATTTTTTACGTTGTTCTGACTTCTTCCGGTTAACGCCGTAAAAAAGTACTCATCTTTTTTTTTTGTGAGCGCGCTTTTATGATTTACTTCTTGGCTTTTCGCACTGTATAACTTTACACCTCTTTCTTTCAGTAGGAAAATTTAATGCTTTTTATAAGCATAATTCTGGTTAATTTTTTGTTGTTCTGGTTATTTTTTCTCCCTTTTTTATGGATTGTCTGTAATTGAATTTGTGGCAGGGCAGCATCTTGAGGTATTTATTTAATTATACAACTGCCGGGTCTTGACTTCTTGGCCGTCGCCGCCAGCAGCAGCAGCAGCAGCTGCTTTCTAATCAACATTGGTCCAATGATTTGCATTTTCAGCTGCTTAAGCTTTGACTCGCCGTGGAAATCAACGGCTTCTACGGTTACTTTTGCTTTAGTTTTAATTGTTTTTGCTTGGCAAGAGAATTTAGAGGGGAAGAGCAGCTTACTTCGGTTTGACTTGGCCCCGGCTTCGGTTGAATAATTTTGATGAAGGCATTTGGTCAAGAATCGTGGCAGGCAGCAAATTTCCAGAGTTCTATAATTGTCTGCTATTAGCATGAAGTGTAATTTTATGGCTTTATAATTGGTTGCATTTCGTTTCTCTGACTGACGTGTTGGTTGAGAGGTTTTTTCGCTAAGGATTTTCCGTTGCTTAAAAGATGGCCAGATATTTTACAATTGAGTTATTATTACAGTTGGCAATTAGATGTATGGCTTGAAAATAGTTGCATCCGGTTAGTGGCTTGATTACTTTATTTTGGCTTGATTTGTATGCTAATTATATTTAATTTATGCAGGTTTTTTAATCATCTAAAAATGGGATTTATTTACTTTACTAAGTTTTCGATTCGACTTACATGTAAGATTTGTAATATTTTGTGGACGAAAAGTAGGCAATGAATTTTTACATAAAACAAGAGCCTGAAAGTATGTGAGGTAAGGGAGAGCGAATAAATAATTGTGTGCGTAAAGCATGCTTTTTGTTGCCTACTTTAAAGGGCAGATAAAATGAAATCTGGAATTTGTAATTACAACCTGCTCAAGCTGCCACATAGGTAGCAGTATACCTGTTAATTTTGAATAAATATACTTTTTTACATTCATAAAAAAAAAAAAAAAAAGTAATTAAATCAATCGAAGAAGAGATTTTTTCAGAGTAATTAAATAATAAAAAACAATAAAAAGTATTTTATATTATATTTTTATGTATATTTTTGTTTGTAAGTTCTGTGAAAATAAAAGCCATAATATAAATTAAATTAAATAAAATAAAAACCACAAGCACACGATATTTTTTATAAATTAAAATTTATTTGTTGCCTTTTTACAAGTGTTTAAACTTTAAACATAAACATCGCTCGTTTCGTTGCTCGTTTTTTCTTGAAGCTTAAATCGATGTACATATGCATATGTTAAGGGGTAGAGTAGTGGAGGAGTCATGGGTGGTTACTAACTTTTGTAAATAAAGAGGATTGTTTTGGAGTTTTTTTTTTTTTTTTTTGAAAGCCTTTGCGCAATTTCTAGATTAATATACGAATTCCTTGCCAAGGAAATTCCATGGAAATTGCACTAAAACAGCTGCCAGAGTTACCACAGTTTCGAACTGCCCGCATCGCCCCTTGTCGTCTTGCTCAAGCTATGAATTATTCAATGACATATATATATATCCTTATATCCTTACGATAACTAACTGCACCCTCTTGCGTTTGGCACATCACCGTCCTCGTCGTCTTGCTCTTTGAAATATGCTGCGTTTGTCGTGTCACTTCCGTTTCCGTTTTAAAGTATAACCGAAACTGTTCTTTATATATAAATATATACAATTTATGCGGGTTAGATTACGAGTATAGTTTGTTGCTATATTACATATGCGAACCTCGCTGCCGGTTCTCTGCTCTTGTTTTCATAAATATTCATTACAAATTATTTTGTATAACAAACTGCGCACACATATCGTTTCTTAAAACTAATTAAATATTTATATCATACGTTTTAAGACCAAAATTTGGTAGCAAAAGAAACTCGGCACATTCGCGTATCTGGATCTGTGCATTTTAAGTTCTAGGCATTTGTATTTGTTCGATTATCCTCTTGTTTTTTTTGTTCTCATTAATTGGTAACTTGGCGAGACTCAATTGGCTCAGTCGATATATCTATATAGTAGCTGCTCTCCCCGCTCAACCTGTCCTCCTTTACAATGTGTGTGTGTGGTTTTGTGTGTGGAATGATGATCCCATCTTATCCTTTCTCTGGCCGCGATCCCCTCTCAATCATTGGCCATGCAATATCCGGAATAGGTCTGTATGTTGTCCTCCAGAAAGCTCTCGCCGGCTATCACGCCAGACTGTGTGTGATGACTGGGACAGCGATGTCCTTTGGGGCATTGACACAGGGCATTGATGTTCACCTCGTCCAGGAACTCCTGGCGCTTTCGCACCGTGAACAGCTTGCAAGGCTGCTTCCGTTGACAGCGAAGGCGCTGGAAAAATATTACAATTATTAGCTACATTTTTAAAGGGGAATTTCTCTACGACTTACCGTGACAGGAGAGCAGGCAAAGAGGTATCTGTAGCCGGGACTGCCATCGCCAACGGGCTCTCGCTTGGTGAGATAAGTCACCGAATTTCTGGGACACCGACAGTGCACTATCTGCTCCGTCACATTTAGCTCGGCTGCCGTTGTCAAGGTCCAGGTGTAGTCACGGAAGTGTCTGGAAAAAGAGGGAAATATTTGATTTAGAAAATCGTTTAAGGAATTTTATATATCAGAAATAAATATACGATTTAATTCAGTGACTTTCAAAAGGTAAATTTAAATAAAAGTTTGTTATATTTTCCTTAAAAATCACTGAGAAAATTATCTCATAAATATATTTTAATTAAACTCACTTGCAAACTGGCAACTTGTGCACCGGCTGACACATCTTATAGTGCCTGGTCTTATCCGCAATGGTATGACCATCTTCCACGCCCAAACTGCTGGGGCAACCGCCAATAAAACTGGCCGACGACTCCTTGAATCCCCGATGTCCCGAATGCCTCATGTGGGCCGATCCGCGGGGAAACTCATTGTCCTGTACCTCCGCGTATGGCAGGGCATCATTGTAGTCCGGCGACTGATCCAAATGATCCAGATCATCCTCGTAGACGGCGCCCAACTTCTGCATTAGCTTCTTCAGGTGCAAACTCTCGAATTTCTTGTCCTGAAACTCGCCCAGCAGCATGCGCTTGTGCTGCAGCATCTTCTCCCTCTCGTAGTAATTGCGATACTTCGAGGAATCTCCAGATCCCACTGAATGACTGTGATGATGGATGATCACGTTGTTGGGCATCCGATTCGATTCGGGACACCGGCATTGTCGCTCAATCCAGGGGGTTTCGTACAAATCAATCTTGGAGCAGACAGCATTCGGTGCACAGATGGGCAGATCATCCTCAGAGTCCTGAAAGAGGAAAGAGAAAATGTTGAGTTTAGAAAAATATGTATTTCAAATATTTCAAATACTTAGAAAACTTTGATTGAGGTACAGGAAAGAAAATAAGAACTCCCAAAACATTGCTTTAATATTTAAAGGAACCCTTTAAGCCCAAGAACAATATTAGAGGTTCATTTTAGGCCATAAAAACGTATTTGCATAGTTCTCCGAAGTCCCAGTGATTATTCGCTAGAATTTCCATATGATAAACAAACCATAAAGGCAAACTTTCAACGCCCTGAACGTCTGGGAACCCTTCAATAATAGCCGCTTGTGTCAACACAATCTTTCCAACTTGATTAACATAACTACTACTAAACAGACTCGAGAAGGAGGATATCATTGGTTTGTTTGTTCGCCAACAAATACATTCCATTAATTGAATTCTCTAAACAGAGTCCCAAAAGTTCGCCTCTGTGTTCGGTCGGGGGCCCAATAAAAACTTATGTATTGTGTCCTGTTTTTGTCGTCCTTTGGTCGTAACATAAAAACCAACAACTAGCAACTCTGTGTGTGCTTTTCGAGGATGCCACTCCAGAGGCTGATGATATTCCTTCTATCATTCGATTTTATTGTTAGCGACTCTCGATGGGGACAACGGCAACAACTACAACAGGTTTCCAATGAAATTATCGAAAGCAATCAATTTTTTAAGTGGAACTGTCGCGCACCTTGTTCTCCTTCGTTTTTGATCCCTTTTTGTCGAGGGTTTTCTTTTTGTTTGGTTTCAATTTCATTTCTCTCTCCATTCTCCCGCCTTTATTTTTTTTTTTCTTGATTTTTATTCAAATTATTTTCGGGTATTTTTCGTGTGGCTTGCACCTGCTGCTACCTGAGCTGCTTAGGGTCATTCCTGGGGATCCTTTACTTGGTCGGAGTCGGAGAGAAGGAAGGAGGATGGCTGCATACCGGAAGTCCGGAAGTGATTTAGTGCAACTGACGGAAGTAAATAAGTGAGTGCACACACACATGGACGTACGGCAAAAGGGATTAGCTGTTAGGTGTGAGAGGGGAACCCGGAACCGGGACAGGAAGTGAATCCGGAACAGGTTGTCCTGACCTTTTACCTTTTTGCTCAATTGAACACAGCATATTCTCTATGACGATTCTCCACCTCCCGCAATTTCTTCCGGATGTTGTCTGCCTGCCTTCCTTATCCCCTTGATTAGTTTTATTTACTTCCTGATTTTTTTCAGCCGCCGCTTCCTTCCGGAACTTCCTTTTTTGGGAATTCCCCCCACGTTTCCCACACACTCGTATTTTTGACCTAGTTTCGGCAGTGGCAGTGGCAGTTGCACCTGCCCGAAGTCCTTAACCCTTTTTCGTTGAGCAGATTTGTTTTCACTTTGATTATTCACATTTCATCACAAGGAGGAGGAGGAGGAGAAGGAGGAGCCTCGAGCATTGCTGAGATTCTTTTCGAGCTCGAGTTCGAGTTAGGGGGGAGCCCGATCCTGGAACCGTTGTCAATCCACCCCGGGATATGGCAGGATATGCACGAAGTGGATAAGGGGGCAGATTGAGTAAGCAGCGTGAGAAATTCTTTGAAATTCGAGCATGTTTATTGAGATTTCTTCCCCTTCAGTTTGCTGTGAGTTTTTTTGTAGTTTTTTTTTATGTTGTGTCGGGAAATGGCACTTCAAAGACATCACCGTTATTCGTATAAAATTTTACATATTGATAAGCAAATCATAGGGCAGGGGCAGCCGTATCAAAGAAGACATGCTTCAACGACATTCCAATGGCATCAGCTCATCTCTGTTCCGCAGACAATAGGTACAGGCAGAGAAATTATGATAGGATTGGAGGTTGAACCTTAAAAAAAATAAAGTACATATAAGACAAGCCTAAAATCAGGCGAAAACAGCACTTTATCCTTTCAAACTAATCAAAGAAAAATTCAAAACAAGTAATTTTAAAGTAAATCTTAAAACATTTCTATAAGTTTGGAGTATATTTTTTAAAGCAACATTATAACAAATTTTAGTTTTAAATATTAATATAATCGGTCATCTCTTTATAACTATTTTTCCCGCTGTGCACGAGTAGAATCATCTTATAAACAACACGAAAGTTTCTTTCGTGGCGAAGAAGCTGGAAGAGTAGTAAAAGTTTTGCCGTCCCAACACAACAAGACAAGAAAACGAGAAAGAAAGCTAACTTCGGTAAACCGAAGTTGGTATACCCTTGCAGTCTGTAATTGGATCATTGAAAATCGAACCATTTTAGTAATGTTGAAAAAACATCGAATTTTGTAAATTTTACATTTTACATGTAGAATTTTACATTTTCATATAAATGGACCGATCGATTCTATGGCAGCTATATGATATAGTGGACCGATCTTAATGAAATTAAAACCGTAATTCTAGAACCTTAAAAAACTGCTATGTCTTAAAATTTATAGAAATTCGTTGAAAAACAGAGAAGTTAAATTTTTTTTTACATTAATTTCGCCATCATTCCTATGGCAGCTATAGGATATAGTAGTCCGATTTCGGTCGTTCCGACATATATACTGCGTGCTAAAGAAATAAGACTATGCTGAAAATTTCAGCTCGATAGCTCAAAAACTGAGAGACTAGTTCGCGTAGAAACCGACAGACGGACAGACGGACAGACGGACAGACAGACGGACATGGCTAGATCGACTCGGCTGGTGATGCTGAGAATATATATACTTTATGGGGTCGGAGATGCCTCCTTCACTGCGTTGCAAACATCTGGTCAAAATTATAATACCCTCTGCAAGGGTATAAAAAGACACAAAAACACTGAAAAAACAAATACAAGAAGGGTAGAGAGAGAGGAGAGAGGAGGCGACCGGATTTCCGGTTTAACAGCTCCCCAAAGAAAAGGGGCGGGGACCGACAGGGCAAAGCTGCCGCTGCTGCTGCCACACTTTATAATTTGCTCGATCTTCCATCAACAGCACGCGTGTCCCGCTCCCCAGAAAGAGTCAAACAATTAGCCTCATGTGTCAAAGTGCAGTGCCAACGGAAGTTGAGAACGCGCCAAAGACAATGAAAGCACCCAGCTGCTGGCCACTGCAACGTGAGACGGCAAGCGTTGACGAACTTTTGTGACTTTTGATTTCAATGGAAAGCCGCTTGAACACCAACAAAAAAAAAGGGAACACTTCTCCCATAACATCTCTTCAATTGAATCAAATTAACCCCGCACACAACCCTCAGAAAATAGAGGGGGGTCTTGCAGGGGGAACTCCCTCTCAATGGCATTCTTGTGGATACCTCTTTTGAAAGATACTCGCACTGTAGTGCCCCATAGCTGTCATGCCTCATGAGGCGGCCTGAATGCCGGGAATGCCAGTCTAGGCAACGGAAGTGAGGTGTCTTGAATTGCAGGGAAATACAGTAGAGCCTAAAAGGAGAGATTTAACCTCAGCTCAGTAAATTATTAAAGCTCGTATTATATTTTTATTAAATAAAAAGCTAAACTAAGACATCCCTAAATACATTGATTATTATTCCCGACGAAGGTTCTAATTGTTCACTTTCAATGGCTGCTCTGATTTATCCAGTTTTTCAAATAGGAAACCCAACAATGGCTTATAGATTTTTGGCAAGAAAACGCGCAGGACACAATTGAGATTTTTCGGTCGGTGACTGCACCTGCTCCTCCGCTCCTCATCTGGTGTGCTATCAATAACTGCCTAACCAAAGGACAATCAATGACATAAATTTCCACACAACAAACGGAAGACGTCTGTGTGTTTTTTTCTTTTCCCGGTGCAGCACCAGCAGCAACAGTTGGTTCTCTATGGAACCCCCGCCCCTGGACTGTTCCCGGTGCTCTCTGCTCTCGGTTCCCATGAGGGCGTTGACGCACACACGACGATGATCAACGTCCGGAGATGGGAGATTTTTCCGATTTTCCTATCCATGCCCGACCGTTAGACGAGACGGATGGATGGCAGCAGCCTGCCGCCTGGCACAAGTGTGTTGGGCCATCAGGTAGCCCCTGCTCGGTACACTATATCCTATCCTATCCCTCTCGGCCCGCTGTTATCTTTTGTCTGTGCGTTAATGATTTTTCTATACATTTCCTTTTCACATTGTTTTTTTCCCCGACTCCTAACATGGGATCTTCTGCTCGGTTTCTTGGTTTTTTTTTTTGGGCTAGAGAATTATGCAATCTGGCGTCGTCATGTGGCCAGAGCAAAGCGGAAGTATGCCGGCTCAGCCTCTGTTTTAGTCCCGGTCAAGTCCGGCCCCGGCCCCGATAATATGGATGGGATGGATGATGGCTTCGAAACTCGGTGTGTTTACACGAAAATTCAATTAAAATTGTTAGAAACGGATGTGGAAGATGTGGATGGAGTGGAAGAGCTGAAGAAGCGGAAGTAACACGGAAGTTGTTAGGTCACCAGCTCTGCCTCCTCTCTCGCCATCTTCCGATTCCGCGTCCCACAGAATTCCAGTGAAAACTCCACTCAACTCAAGCTGAGCTCTTAGAGAGCCGGAAGTAGAAAAGATTTGTGTGCCTGGCTCCTCGAAAAAAAAGTGAAGAAGAAAAATAAATATAATAATAATACTTTGCATAGGCGAGACCAGCAGAGTCGCGGCATAGCCAAGGGGCAGGCAGCACGCAGACTGACCGTGCCACTTTTGCTCGCTTTTTTTTTTACAATTTTTTTTCTGTTTTTTTCTGGATTGCCTTAACGGAAGCATGCCCCAACCGCAAACAAGCAGAGAAAAAACATTTTCATTCATAAAACAGCAGAAATTCCAAAAGGAAGCGGGCAAAAGCCAACAGACAACAGCAGAAATATTATAAGAATGTCAGCAAAAACCGAGGAGTTGAGGACGTTTGAATACTCTAACTCGAAAGTTTTATTTATTAAGGGAAATAATTGTTTGCAGCAAAGGCAGATTTTTCGGAATCAAATATAGTAGCTAGTTTAGGCTATATACGAAATTAAGAGATTCTTTTAACTTAAACTAGAAACAAATATATTTTTCATGCAAAGATAGATGATATCTTGAGCTTCTACAATAACTATATTTAAAAAAGACTTTTTAATTTAAACAAGAACATACATATTCTTTTTGCAAGGAAAGGTGTTTTCATAATTACTAATATATATAAAAGGAATGTTATTCCTTTAAGTAATAAATATATTACTCAGAACGGTCACCATCTAGAAAAATATAAATCTTGCCACTAACTACTCTGATAATTTATTACAAAAACTTTTATTTACATGTTTTATTGTTATTTAATTTAACTAAATATTTATATAATCAAAGCTCTGTAAAAGTTTATAATACTCAAGGCAGTTGTCAAGGATTGTGTAGAGTATTTTGCTGGGAAACTGGTTTCTCGGGGGGCAGCCAATTGCAGCTGAAGCAGCAACAGCGACGAGCAACAGGGGGAAGTTGCCGCTGTTGTTTGTTGCCGCTGCCGCTGCCGTTGCCGCTGATGGTTGATTTTTGCGTAGCTTGTTGATCGTCACAATTAATGAACGTCTACGCACACGGACATCCACTAACCACAGCCACAGCCACATCCACATCCTCAAGCCCAACCCCAACCTCACATACCCGACCACAATCACTCTCAGCTGCTTGCGATGTTGCTGCTGCCACAACGGAACGGAAAAAAGTAATTCATTCATTCATTCATTCAGCAACAACGTGGCATAGTTGTTTGTGGCTGGCTGGTTTTTTTTTTTGTGCCTCTCCTCTGTTGGCCATTGTAATTGTTGCTTTGGCCAAAAGGAAAATAACACAACCGCAAAATGTTGCCGACTTTAAAGGGGGGAGCCTATAAACATGTTGCCCATGGCCAGCAACTTGCAACGTGCAACTTGCTTGCAATGTTGCTGCTGCTGCTCCCGTGCTGTGCTTCGTTGCTGCTTCTGTGCCGTGCTGTTGCCTCCTTTTACGCGCTTGCCGCCAAATAAATAAATCTTGGCTACAATGCCGATTGCTTGTTGCCGGGGATTTTTATGAATGAATGAATGAATGGCCCCGGCCAGCAGCTAGCAAAATGAAAAGTTGCTCCCCGGCTGCAAACAGGCTTTGCCTGTTCGGCTCATTTTTTTTGTATTTATTTATTTTAGTTTGCAATAAAAAAGAGGGGGAAAAACCGCGCGCAAAACGCCACCAAAACGCTGGCAAACCGTTTTTTTTTTTGCTCTTGTTTTGCTTTGGATAATTACGAGCAAGTCGCCCCGGTGCCACGCCCCGTTTGCCATCGAATTGGTTGTTTACTCCGCCGCTGCCGTCGCCGTCTGCGTGCGTTTTTATGAATGAAAGACGAGTCACAATAACTACAAAAAACATCCACTCGTTTTTGTTGGCTTTTTGCTTATTTATAGTTAATTTTTATTTTTTTGCTACGCCATCGCTATACTTTTTTCCGTTGCGCTTTGTTGTTATTATCGTAAACAAATTGCGCCTTTGGGCACGTAATTAGCACACTTACACGATCGGAAAATGCTCTGATGCCCCCCCTCTTCCCCCTGGCTTTCTTCGGAAATTGGAACGTGTCCATCAATAACTGTAACAAGGCCTCTTTCACTTGGCCAGCAAAAGCGGAAGTGTTCCAAGCCACATTTCCGCCTGGCCTCGCCGCGGCAACAGAGAAATGTCCAAAAGTGGCACAAAGCCAAGACAACCCAAGCGAACAATGGGAGCAGCAGCAGCCGTCGGAGAGATGAGAGATCAGAGATCTTAGAAATCAACAACGTCAAGTGGATCTACATATATCGATGGAGATCTGAATAAAGCAGGAGGTCTGGCAGCGATCGAGATTGAGATCGGGACATTTGCTTGACCTCCACAGCTCGGAAATGAATAAATATTATGCAAATTGCTCATATATATATATCTATTTTTTGGGAATAAATATCAATTAGGGAAATTTTTATTATGAAGTAGATAATTATCTTTATCTTGAACTGAAATTTATGGATTTGAAGAGGTTTGTTTAGTTCGTAGTTCGGAAATTAATAGGTTTCTTGATTTTTATATTTCTAAAATTCAGTATAATTGTGGATATATTGGTCCTCTAATTAGTACATTTTCTGTTGATTTTCAATTCTAAAATTCCTTAAAAAATCATAGATCTTTTGAAGAGTAAACCATTTTTCTTGCTTATGTTATTTTTAAATAAACTGAAGACACAGAGAAATTATTTAAAGATATGTTAAAAAATTTGAAATAAGCCATATGTATATGTAGTATTCGTCTAAAAAAAATACGATTAAAAAACTCCTGAAGCATAGTTATTACTGCTAAATACTGCTATGTGATTTGAGAAGTTATTAATGTAAAGACTTTTAAAGATTATTTGAATATCTAGATAGTAAGTAGAGTACTTAAACCCAGGACTACATCATAATTTACCTGCCTTATCGCATTTTTTTGTTGTTAATTCATATAAGATTTATTTATATGTATATATATTTTATCTATAAAAGTTGACTTGGCGCGCGCGCCAACAACAAAGTATATATATTGTAGAAGAAGAAGCCAAGCCGAGAGAAATAAAAAAAAAGTGGGCAAACTAGTTTTTTGGTATCCGAGCATCCGTTGGCTCAGGTTGTGGCTGTAGTTGTTGCCACTGCCGCGCCGCTTTGAGGCATTTTTCTCAATGGGGCTCTCTCAGATTGTAGACTTGAACATTTTTTAGGTGAATAATTGCGGTATGCTGCTGATGCCGTCCATTGGCTGTTTTTTATGCAAATATTTTTATACATGTTCGCGGCATCCAGACACACTTAACCGATATATACATATATATTATTGTCTACTCTCTTTCAATATTTGTTTTGTATTTTTTTTTATGATTCGGATCGCATTGAATAATTTCTATATTTAGCATAAAAAATTCCATCATTGCGGGAAAAAGCATAGATTGAAATTATGAAAACATGATATGCAAAATCAAGGGAAGCAGCGATTCGATTCATTATGGGATTAAAATGTTATGCTCCAAGGTAGAATAACAAATAAATAAATATTTTTACATAATCCCAGACAAGACAAGGCATAAATTCTCATTTTATCAACTCGGTTTGCTCGGGAGAAGAAGACTAATTGAGGCACACAGAGATTTGATTCAATCAATTCCCCAGAAGTAGACCAATTCTGGGTAAGATCAGTGATTGATCAATTAGAAGGTTCCGTGGAAGTTCCCCACTAAATTAACGATAGTGTTCCCATCGTAGAAATTCATTCACGAGAATCACCAAGTTGAGAGCAACCGAATACCCGTTCATTCACCAGAAACCATTGATGGCTTCAGTGAAAAAATAAATAAATAAACTCATGAGCATAAATTTGAACGAAAAAGCAGATCAATGATCGACAAAAACTAGTTCGCTCGAAGATGGTCAAATTAAATATTGTCAAACATATCGGATGTATTAATTAGCATAGAAATTCCATAAATTACCGGCACAAGGAGAGGTGTGGCCACTGGCCAATGACCAGCGAGAGATTTAAAGATTTATGTGGACATGTTATTTCATAAATATTTATTGCGGATACGCACTGTGTTGGATCGCTTGTTTTTCGGGCCTTGGTTGTTTCCAGCCTGTTGTGGCATTGTGGCCCACAAAACGTTTTCACACCTGGCCGCATTCAAAGAACGCCTACAAGACAGAGAACCAAACTTGGTCAAAAACGGCTCGGAAACGGAAGAGTTGTTTATGCTGTGGGATCCATGCTTGATTTGTTTATGCATTTCCCAGTCAATTGGAATTTGTGGCAGCCTCTTTTGATATTCCCATCCCCGTTCCCGTCCCCACTCCCTTTCCCCTATTCGATGGCTTTGGCTTTTGGCCATGCCACGCGCACACACATCGTACCGTCGTCGAACCGTCGACTTGTTTAGGCCAAATATGCGTGGCTGATCTGTTTGTATATGGCCAACAAATTGCCCGATCTTTGTTGTTGCTGTTGTGTTGTTGGCTTTATCCATTCATACATTTGGACGGTCTGTCGCTTTGGCATTCATTCATTCATTCATTCATTCACAGATTGACTTGCCCAGCCAAGCGAGAAGTTGAAGTCGCTGACGTAGCAGTTGGCTCGTTGCTCATCCAGCGTTTACGTTTTTCATTCACTTAAACACACATGTACATAGAGAGAAAATATTTATAAGCTATATATAATATGTCTTTAATCTCAGGCACTTTTTTAATAATAATAATAGTTCATTAATAATTTTCTTAAAGCATTAATTATTATTACTTGTTTTTAGAAAAAAAAACTTTGGTCTAACATGTGGTTTTCCAATGGAACTAGTTTTAAAATAACTCAATAAACATCAAAAGCACAGCCCTGATTCGTGAGTCTTCAAATTTCTCTGACAGGCCTCTGCCGGGACACGCACAGTGTGCAAAAAGCATAAGACTAGTCATTTCTAGAGTCATATGGCTATTTTATTATTTATTTTAGTTGTAGATATTTTGTATCCAATTTAAAGACTTCGTTCGCTATGCTAACATTACATGATACATATTTATTTGGAATATGTGTAAATTTATACTATAAATTAATATTTTTTCTCCCTGTACTCACACATCCACCATCTCCAGACCCCTTTTGCCTTGCCCACTCCCCCTTGAAGTTCACCCATTATACCATGCCATATCGTACCATACCATACCATGCCATGCCATCACCATCATCATCACCTTCATCATCATCAGCTTCATCATCATCAACTTCATCATCATCGACTTTGGTCGTAGTCGTCGTGGTCGTATTTCATTCATGAATTTTCTTTCATTCAGGTCTTCCCCTACTCGCTCCCTCGTTCCTCCCCCTGCTCTGGGTCCGCTCTCTGGCCCGCTCTTTGGCTGTTGTTGAAAACGTTTTTAAATACCGGAACTGAATGTTTAGCGCTTTTAAGCATGGGAACTTTTTGTTTTCTTCTATCAACTTTTCTCTCCCAGCCTCCAGCCTCCTTCCTCCCTCTGTCTCTGTCGCTGCTGCTGCTGCCGCTGCCTTTTGTGGATCTATTCCGTTGTGTTCTATTCTCCAATAAGGCGTTTTTATTGCAAGTTTCCAAACAACAGGAATTCTCTGCTCAATTTTTTTCTATCTCTCTCTCTTTGTTTTTGTGTGTTTTTGTCTATTTTAGGTGTTGTGTTGTGATGTTGTTTTGTTATGCTTTTTTTTATATGCGTTTAGAATTTATTGCAGACATTCGGATTTCGGAATTTATGAGCCAAGTCGAAACAGAGCACATTGGCTTAAATAAAGGATAAGGGGTATATTATCTAAGGGTTAAGGAAGTGGGATACAAAGTTTCAGATCATTTGATTAAAGGATATGATACTTAAGAGGGTTTCTAAATATATCTGTATAATAAAATCTAAAAACCTTTCCCCATTTTTAAACAGACTACAGACCAGTGATCTTTCCTAAGGGTATTCCCCAGTCTAACCTCCCTAGGTGCCCAGCCCCATTCCTTACTTTGTTTATATTGTCAATATTTTCCTTTTGATTACTGTTGATATTTCACGCCTCGGCCTCGCAGTAATGCAATAATACTATACACCAACCCAGCATTCGATTTACAGGGCGTGTTTCCCCATATGACATTTGACATAATAGATTTCCGATACATGATATATGGCATGCCTCGGCCTCTTGATTTATGGCCAGAGCCAGAGAGATCGGTAGTGGAACAATGAATGGGAGAACCGAGACTTGACCTATGATCAGAATTCGCATTGTAATGGATTTCGTTGGAAAGATAACGCCAAGATATATCGTGTTGGATCTGACCGACCGACCGACCGGCTTAGTCAGCAGCATTGAACTCTTGACCCGGCCGGCTAATTGGTTTTGGTATCGCTCACATATCGTTCGGCTATATAGCAATTGCTGCGACTTTAATTGATCAAATGCGACAGATCGGCTCAGTTGAGCGAGCCAGCCAGCTCTCGGCTGCAAACAACTTTCATTTTTCATCTAGAGCGAGTGTGTGGTGTGCTGTGTGTTG
This sequence comes from Drosophila tani, assembly GCA_008042535.1. Lineage (NCBI taxonomy): Eukaryota > Metazoa > Arthropoda > Insecta > Diptera > Drosophilidae > Drosophila > Drosophila tani. Next base: position 137,675 of record VNJO01005687.1, on the reverse strand, counting down.
TGTGTTGCTGTTGCAATTAAATGTGCCATATGCGTGAGCTGATATATGGATAGTGGTTTTGTGGGTGTCAAGTGTAATGGCTATAGGGCGGCTGCTAAATATAGCCAGAGCCCCGAGGCGGAGTTACTTGAGAAAAGCTGAGAGACCCAGCCCAAAAAAAATGAGAAAAAAAAGCGGCGTTGCATTGCAAAACCTGCTGCTACAGGGAGAGAAACTATAGCGGGGAATAGGGGAAATTTATTAGATATTAAAGAGAAATATTAGAAATATCTTGGCAAAGATAGAATTGATTTAAATTTATTAGAGTGAAATAATATTAATAACTTGTAAAAGATTGAATTGATTTAAAAAGAATAATTCTAATGGCAATGATACTGGCTTGAAAGGTAGTTTAGTAAATCTGTTTTAGATTTTACTTTAAGTCAAATTAAATCAAAATATAATTTCTTGTTCAAGATAAATTATTTTAACATGCAGGCATAAAAATTTAATTGATTTCATCTTAAGGAAAGTTCTTTAATGTAATTTCGTTAAAAATATGAATCATTTTGTGTTTTACATATCTGAAAAGTAGTTTTTTATTAAAATAATTTCGAATTTGGCTGATTAAATCTTTACAATGATAAAGAATTTCTAGAGGCATTTAAATATCAATTTGTTAAATATAAGTAAAGCAAAGACTTGTTTTATTGCGTGTTTTACAGAAGCTTATAAGAAATCCCCATAATAATATTTATTTCCTAATAAAAATCACAGTAAATAAATATTGATCTTTATATTATTTTCTGTGTATATATCGGTTCTGTTGTTGCTGTTTTTGTTGATATTGCTGGCGTGGGCATTTTACAAATGGCAACCAGTTGAACAGGTGTCTGCTGACGACGTCGACGACGACGTTGCCATTATGCAACCTGCCAGTTGTTGTTGTTGCCGTTTGCTGGCTTTTGCATAGATCAATGCAAACATGTTGCACTGAGCAATATGGGCAAAAGCCAACGCTGGTAATTAGCCAGGCTAATCAATAGAATTTGGTAACTCACCCCCACTTGGTAGAGAATCCTCGGAGAATCCTTGTCGCCTCCGTGACCTCCTCCGTGCTTGTTGCTATTGCTGCTGCTGCGATGTTGCTGCTGTTGTTGTTTCTGCAACATTTGCCGCGCATGTCGCCGCGATTCCTGCTCCGCCGCTGGGATGTTGACCACCGTTAGCGTGGGTTCAGCGGCAGCAGCAGGAGGTTTTACTGTACTGGAAGAGGAGGGTCCTGCTACCGCGGCAGCCAGATCCTTGGCATCGTAGACCGTGTACTCCAGCGCCTTGTGCTTGTCCTCCGCCGCCGAAGAAGTCGGCGTGATCTCGAACACTTCCAGGGGCAGTCGCGTGCCACCGACTGTTGCAACGGCAACGGATGATAGCAGCAGCAGCAGCGGCAGCCACATCAATGTCGCGGGCATGATTTATGTGTGCGGCTCTTAACTGGAACTGTAGATCGGATCTTCGGATCTCTGGTATCTCTCTCCTACCAAAATCACTCTCTGTCTGATCTGATCTCTGTGTATTTGCGGTTGTTGTAATTGACACTACGGTGGATTTTGTAATTGAATTCGAATCAAATCGAATCGAATCGAATCGAATCAGTGTTCTCGCTCTTTCTCGCTTGCACGGCCAGAACCCATGGCTTAAACACACTCAAAAACACACACACTTGAACACGATCGAACACTACAAATCAGGTTTCAAATCGAACTCGATCGATTGATTTGTGGCAAAAATGTCACTCGAAATTTTCGTGGCACTACAAATAATTATTTTTGCTGGGTTTCGGATGTTTTGTTTATTATTTTGTAATTCTACACCCGCGACGTCTGTCTCTCTCTCTCGCTCGCTTGCTTTCTGGCTGAGATGAAGCCTCGTCTTTCTTCGCTCCTGGCTGCTGTGTGCTCTCGTCTCGCTTCCGCTTCCGCTGCCTGCGCTGCTCGTTGTTCGCTCGACCAACTTACTTTTCGAACTGATCAAACAGAAACTGAAAATCCAAAACCAAAAACCAACGGCGAACGGCGAACGAGAGCCGCTGACGCCGAAGCCAGAGACGACGGCGCTGCTCGCGTCGCTGCCTGTGCGTGCGTGTTTTGGCACTGAGCGAAATGATTGGAATTAAATAAAGAAGAGTTAATGGAAAATGTTCGAAAATGGACCCAGGTTTAGATACTACAAACTTTAGATATTATATTATATTAAAAAGTATATTAAAAAATTAATTGGTCTTAGATTTGTGTTAAATTTCTTTCTTTTATTTCAATGCAAATTTATGGTTTATTCTCCGGATCCAAATATTGGTAAATTTGTAAATTCTAATACAAGAGTGTAAAGGCATAAAAGCAGTTTTTTGGTTTTTCTTTGAAATTTCATGGAAATAATTTTAATAAAATCTATTTTACGTCTTGGGTCTTAATGTTTCAATATTTGTTTTAATTTTGGTATTTATAAGTGCAGTAAATCTGTGGATATTCTTTATACATACATACATACATAATTGATTAGTCTTCACATTTCAGCCTCTGTTTAAAATAATCTGAATTATTATATTGAAAACATGGTTATCTAAAATTCTAAATATTATTGTGAGGTTTAAATTACATAATTTCTGTGAATTAACAAAAGTTTCATAAACTAAAAACAAGGTTAAAATTAAATTGGAGATAGGATTGGTTTTTATTTTATTAATTTCAAGTTATTTAAAAACATTTCTTTCTACTTTTTATTAATTTAAATTTAAAGAATTGCTTGGCATCGCAACACCTTTCTCTCAGTGCATGAGCTCGAGAGAGCATGAAAGAGAGAGCATCGTTGGCTAGATATGAATGAATGAACATGTTGTTGCCGCTCTCCGGCCCATTGTTGTTGTTGTTGTGGTTGCCTTTCCCGCTGGTGGTTGCAGCATCCATTGCTGCTGCTGCTGCTGCTCTTGTATGAGTATCTATGAGGTGCATCTGTGTAGGTATGGGTGAGAGCGAGCGAGCGAGCGGATGGCAAGGTGTCTCTGGCTCGCGTGCTGGGCTTAAAAAAAAAAGAATTAAAATAATACAAAATAACAAAAAAGAGGCCTCGGTTTTGCCGCTTCCGTTGCATCCTTTCGGCCGTTTTTGCTGCCGCTGTTGTTTCTCTGTTGGCCATCGTCGTCGTGTTGTTTTTGTCATTGTTTCTCGACGGCACCGGAAACTAATTCCTGCTCCAGCCCCAACGACTTGGACTCCACCTCCTCCTTGGACTCAGCTCCGCAATACCCGCACTCGCTGCTCCAGTCTCAGTCTCATGTTCGGGCTTCGTTCTTGTAGCGCATGCCAAAAAAAGAAGAATAAAAAAGCGAAAAAATCCAGAAAAGACTTTAAGCTGAAAGGAAGATCAGCCTCGAAAGTCGAAGCTTAAAGTTCCCTTAAATGAGGTGACTGTAAGGTGCAAAAATGTGCTCAAATATTTAAGAAATTGGTTATAAAATTGGTTATACAATTGGTTAAAAATGAAATGATTATATCTTTGAACTGGCTGGAAAATTAGCTAATCTTTAATTTTTTTTTAATTATTTGGTGCTCAGTTTATTATTATTTTGCTATTTTAGTATTTAGTATTTTTACATAGGAATTGTCAAAAAAGAGTTTAAAAATTCTACGAAAAATTCAAAACGAAAGAAATCTTTGGAAAATAATCCGCTTGTCCAAGTCTTCGGTATAACTATATTTCTTTTTGAACTAGAAAATGCCTTTGCGCTTATTTTCTTTTAAAATTCTCGTAAGAATAAGTAATACCTTAAGAATAGGGTATAGAGAGAGTTGCCAGAGAGAGAGACCAATGGGGGGAAACGGTCTCCATCTCCACCTCCGGCTTGGAAGTTCAAGCGAAAAACGCGCGCTGTTCGGCCGAAAGCCCGCCAATTTTATGGGCCAAACCCGATAAGATTTCATTTGTTTACGAGTTACCTTGAGACGCGCCAGCACCAGCAACAACAATAATAAAAGGCGATATAGAAGCATTAACCAGAACTGAGAACTCCAACTGAAAGGCGGCCATTGTGTTTAGTGGAGGTTTCCCTTACCTTTTCCCTTTTCCAATTCGATTTCTAGCTAACGACCCAACACACAACAGCTGATCAAAGAAACGTATCTCCTCTTGCACTATCATTTGCAGGTAAAATGTACGCGGTAATTGGCCGGCGCCACGGCAAAATCCTCTCCGGTGATTTGACCCAAGGCAGCGGCAACTTCGCGGTCACCTGTCTGCTGCCAGTGATCGAGTCGTTCAACTTTGCCCAGGAGATGCGCAAGCAGACATCTGGCCTGGCCTGTCCCCAGCTCATGTTTAGCCACTGGGAGGTGAGTACTAACTATACAGTTTAAGTTCGCTAAATTTAAAGCTTTAAAACTAATTAAATCTAAGAAAATTCGGTGGAGAAATCCTATCTCTTGAAAGTAATAAATACATCCATGTTCAGCTTTACGGCCTTAATAAACAATTATTCTGTGGCTATATTCACATCGAAAGTAGTGTATTAATATGAAGAAAAATTCCTTATCCTATTCATGAAAAAAGATGTGTTGTTAAATTTTAAGAGGTTTATGGTTATTGCAGTTATAAAGGTCTCACTGTACCTAACACAGATTGCTGCAGCAGCTGTTGCTCCTGCTGGGGCACAAGTGCAGCGTCTGTCCGACCATATGCCATGTGCGTGCCTCACTGTACTGCCCTCACTCCTGGCCATGATTTACACGGAAAAATAGTTTCATAATAAAATGTTCTTTAAATATTTACTGAAAGTATTTAAAAGTTTAACAAATAACAGATATATATAATATATTCATAAATTTTAGATGTTGCAGGCCTTAGTCATTTTTGAGGATAAAATCAATTCAAAATACTCGTTAAAATGCCTATTTTCGACAGTGTACAGCTCTTTCTCTCCAAGATTATCGCTGGCTGTCTGTGGTCAATAGAAATCTCAGCTTACGCTGCGCTGAGGCCTTCTGTTACCTTCTGTTGAAGTCTTATAAGCTAAACCACAGGCACCAGTAGTGGCAACTTGGCAACAGGCAACTGGCAGCAGCAGCAACATGGCAACAGCAGCAGCAACGTCAGCCACTTCGCTGGCAACAGTTGGACTGAAAGTTATATGGTCCATTTGAGGCTGCAGCTGTGTGCCATTCGGAGTAACCCAAAGCCCCAGACCAGACTCCGTCTCCCTCGTCGCCAGTCTCCTCCTCTCCTTTCTCCATCCGCCATTCTGACCTTGTCGTGGGCCACAATTAACAGTCAAGTTGATGGCTTTTCAGTGGGATTTTGGCCATTTGGTGGCTTTTGGGTAACGCAAACGGATGGGAGAAGATCGTCGGATGAGCTAATCTCAACATAAAATATTAATAAAATAGTGTAGCCCACAAAAGTGGAGATTAAACCCAAGAGGATAGGTTTAAAGACATTAAAACTCTTTAATTCTGAAAGAACTTAAATATTTAAAGCTTCCCTTGGGCAATAAATAAATAAATTTAATTAGCAAAGCAACTATAAATTCCTAAATAAAGAGAGATATAATTATTATATCTGGTAATCAATTCAATATCTTTAATTTAAAAATTTAAATCAATTATTTTTGGTCGGATGTACAACATATTTTCAATGTGCGTGCATTCTGCATTGGTATTAGTCCCTCTATCCATGTATTTGTGCTAGTGTTGGTGCATATCGCCCAACCAATCGATAACAACAAGTTTTTGTATAATGACTTCCGGCGATTTTCTATTTCTCAGCTCAAGTTTTGCCGGCGTCGAAGATGTTGTTGCTTCGTATAATTTCTTACGCATTTCCAAAGCCAGACGGCAGGAAAAGTGGGAAAAAAAGGGGAGGGAAAACAGAGAAAAAAATAAGGAAAATTTTAATTTAAATAATAGAAAGATAAAATATAAATTTAACCATAAAAAAGGAGCATAGTACTTATAGTTTAGTCTTTAGCTTCCTCTTAAAAATACAAACATTTAGAGACTTCGATTCATTTCTCTCTCTGTTTCTGTGAATCGAGTCAATATCTGTTGGCTCTTATCTGTGTGGAAATCTTAACGGATACTAGTTGAACAAGTGGAAAAGTATCTGAAAGATATTCGATTACAATTTCCATCATTATTCTGGGCGAAGGTAAAGCGAAAACAATTAGGATTTCAGCTTACCTTTCGCCAGAGCAATTAAAACGGTTGGCTTTTTCAGCACTTTCTGTCCACGCCCACATGTGTTGGCCAGTGGCCTCCTCCCTCCGCCCCCTTTACACCTTTCCCCTTCTCCACCTTTTGTACCTTAACTTACCTGCCAGGTGAGTGGGCAGGGCTCTCAGCCGTGGGCGCAGTTGTCACGTGCCCATAATAACAACGAAGGCGTCAACTTCACTCGAGTGGCCAACTTCTGGTTGGAGAAAAAAAAACGGGAAAAGGGCCCTGAGGTGGGTTGGGTTAACAGAGAGATAGGGACAGAGGGAGTCGGGGGTTAACGTTAACGTTCCCAAAAAGCCATCCCGATTTCTTGCCGCATCATGGCCCACAATAAGTTCGTTAAGCATCTCTGCATCTTTGGCAGATCAACAGCCGCAAGAAATCATCTCCGCGGATGACCTTTTAGCTTGGAAGATGCAAGCTGGAAGCTGGAAGCCACTGGCAACTGAAAACTGAAACCCAAAAGAACAAAAACTAATTTTCTGTTTTCATATATCATAATTTTTGTTGCCATATTGCCTTTGGTCTTTCACTTCACGTAGCCAGCATTAAGACAGCAGTGGCTCTGGAGTGTGCACTATGTGGGGACAGTGCGTTTCATATTTGGTTAGTTTAGAAAAAAAGTGTTTTTAAATTTGTTCAATTATATTAATTGATACAATATAAATGAAAAATATTATTATAATAAAAAATTAAGTAAAAAGGGCATCGCTCCTCTGGCTTACCAACATTAAGCCTACAAAACTTCTGCCAGGAGTGCATCTGAAATTCCCAAGTACGAATTATCGACACAATAATATACATGATCGCTGTCAAAATTAGTACTGATGAAGCTCTTTGGCAAAAGGCTAAAAAATCAGTATAACATACTCGTAATTTGTACAAATATTAACCTAACTCTTGCGTAGCATTCACAAAAGGAAATATTATTATTAATTTATTTCATATTTTTATAACTTAATAAGGTCGAATGGATGCCTTCAATCTCTTTTCCAACCTTAGGTACATTTAAGGACAGATATCTAAGCACCTTAAGTTCCTTTTATGTTCCTTTTATAATTCTGAAATTAAAATTATGCCAATCATTAATTCTATTATTTTACCATAGTTTTTATACCAAAACTTGTGTTCTTGTGCCATTTCCTATGGCCTTATAGCAATGCCCTGCACTTTCCAACCGTCAAATATCTCTTTCACTGGCTACTGTCTTGCGCGCTTTTGTTATTATTTAATTTTGAGCTTCCTTTTGTTTTTTTCCCCTCACCAACCGTGCTGCGTGCTCCGTGCTCCAGCTTCAATCCTCCGTTGGCTGCTGCTGCACTTCCCATCCTTCCAGCTTCCCATCTTCCCAACTTGCTGGCCACTTGATGAACCTGAAGATTGTTATTATGATTACGTGTGTGTGCAAGGGGACAGGAAGAGGGTCAAGACCTGCAGCCTACCGAAAAATGAGAGAGAAAAAAAATAAAGTAAAATAACATAACAACTTTGGCTACTGGTCTTACTCTCGCCCGGCTCTCATCCGCTTTTTATTTGGTCTGCAGTGGAGTTGGAGCTGGGTCTGGTGCTGGTGCAGGAGGTGGAGTGTTGCATATGATTTGGTTCTGGTTGTTGTTATTTTCTGTGGCCTGTCGCGCTTTGCATGCAAGACCTCGGTTCTGGAACTACTTCAAAAGCATAACAGCCCCGGCCACAACAAAATGTGAGCAGAGAACCAAGACAAATAACAAATAATCTGATAACTCGTTTTGTATACCTGCCACAGGCCCTGTATCCCCCCACCAAAGGGAAAGTCTACTACGCTGGAGACAGTTCAGCGGTAGAAGGAAGGTGGTTCGGGTGGAGTTGGGGTTTGGGCAGTCGGAGAAGGGAGGTGCTGTTCGAGCAAAGGGCAGGAGGATTGCACGGCAGTGCCCTAAAGTCTGCCTGGTGCGAATAAACACAAACACACACCAAAAGCACAGGAAGAAAAATCGGGTACTTTAAATGGGAGAAAAGTATTTAATTTTTAAAATAAAGTAGACTCTTAGGATTAATATTCCAAAAAGTCTAAATATTATGGAAATTAACCTGATTTTAGCACTTTTATTTTTAACAATATTTTAGTAGAATTTTATCTCTCCGTGCTGGGATATATCCATGCCAGGGCAAGTGTTTATCCAAGTGGCCAAAGGATTTTTGTTGTTGCTGCTGCTTTCCTTCCAACTCCTTCCCAGTGCTGCTCTTAAGTGGAACGTGGTTTGCATTGTCCGCTCGCTGGCTGTCAAAATGACGCTCATCGCCGGCCGCCGCTGTCCGTTTTGTCCGCTCTTAAAAGACCTCAGGCCCCCAAGTCTCTCGTACAAAGTCGACTCGACTCGGAATCGAGTTATTCTCTGGGCCCTGTCTCTTTCCACAGTCTTTCAGCCAGTTTCTGGCGCGCGATAATAATCTCAACTTCGTCTTGGTCGCGGACGCGGACGGACACGGGGACAAGCGGACCGCCGACCGACGGACAGGCAGCGTATTTCGGTAGCTGCCGCGTAAATTACCTGCATACAAACCGCGCGCGGTCGGACAGGTAAACACACACACACACACACCACTCATAAGCACACACAGATACGAAACACGTGTGTGCCCAGAGAGATGGAGATACAGAGAGATATACCCTACCTTATGCCTTACAATATATTCCATGTGTGTGTTTGTGTGTTGATGTCACGTCGTTTGCTTTTGGATTTTTGTTTTGGTTTTCGCGGCTGCTTCAATATTTTTCATCTGGAGGTGGAGCAGTCTTTGATTTGGCTGTAATCTGGAGCGTGGTGTTGCATTAGTGAGGATAACCACCTTCCTGGCAAGTAATATGTATATAGGGCACTGGGAAAAAGGTTATCGAGTAAAGAAATTTAATCATATAATTGTTATTTTATTATTTAGTGATTTTCTCATTTATAAATAACAGTTTACAAACAAAATTGAATGGATAATATTTAAAAAAAAGCCAGTCCTATCTTGGTTAAAAAAGGAAAAAGATTAATTGGTAAAGAAATTTAATCATTAAATTGTTCTTTTATTATTTAGTAATTTTCTTAAACAGTATATATATAACAGTTTACAGGCAATATTGAATGGGTAATATAAAAATAAAAATACAGCCTTGTCTTGGTTGAAAAAGAAAAAAATGATAATTAGTAAAGAAATTTAATCATTAAATTGTTCTTTTAGTTTTTAGTCATTTTCTAGGCATTTTACTTGATGTTTTCCATTGATTTATAATTTATCATTGATAAATAATAGTTTAAAAACAGAATTCAATGGTTAATATTATAAAAGTGTCAGTCTTTTCTAGGTTAATTAATTTAGCAATTTTCTCTGTAATATCTCCATCATATTCTCCTTTAAAAATGTGCAACTATCCCATTTATTTGCAATTTTTCGTGACAGTGCACATCATCTGCCTGCTGCTGCTGGCTGGCTGCTCATTTGTCTGGCCCGGCTCAGACGCAAGTTCTGCGCACTTCTGGAGCACTTCAGCTGCCGCAGGGTCTCCTCCGTTTTCTGTCCGAGATTGGAGTGGGGAACCAGAGAATGGAATGGGATCGGATGGGATGCTGCTGCGCATGCGCAGAACCATTTGCAAAAAGGATGGCTCAGAGCCCAGAGAGAGAACGAGATCGTGTGTTCTGTGTTGTGACAGGGATTGCTACGGACTGCGAACTGCGATTTGGGATTGCCTTGCCTTGCCTTGTCGAGGACTACTGCTTGGCTCCCTACAGAACCTCTTCCTCTTGGAACTTGGCGTTGTTGGTTTGTTGTTAAACAAGCGAAACTTTGTGCCCGATAATGATCTACATGGGATTGCGAAGATGTTCGAGGGCCCGCAGTTTAGCGTAGTGCGAACAGATGGGCCAGAACATACACTGATCGCAGTCTAGGGTCGTGCTATGCTGAAAATATGCATTAAAATCAATTAATCCTGTGGAATTAGTATTTTAAATAATTTAAATCGACTCAACATAGTAAGGTTTTTAATGCTCTTTCCAAATGCTCTTTAGGCAAAGCCTAAAATGTTTTTATTCTTCTTCTAAAACACTTATAGGATCTCTATAATTACTAACAATTATGTTTATAGGTATTAATTTAGAATTATTAGCAAATTCGTATAATATTTATTTCCTGTGCAGTATAAAGTTTCCCTGCCTGACAAAAGGCCAATGCCTCTCAATCAGTTTTCGAGCAAGCTCTCGTCTCATCCATTGATGAGGGAAGTCTGTGAGGTACAGAAACCATGTCCTGGCAGAGTGGGAGAGCCTTCTGGTTTTTGGGTTTTCCAGCGAACCGCTCGACACCCGCCCGCTGCGACGAGTCCTTGCTGGAAAAGAAAAGAAAGGGAAAAAAACAATGCAGATCTCACACCAGAGATTCTCAAGTGGTTCGCCTCGCAGGAGGCAATCATCAATCAAGCGGAGAGGGAATGGAACGCTCTTCACGCCATTGAGGATTCTGCGTATCCTGGTGCGCCTGCCTTATCACGTAACGCGCAATGCGTGTCCCTGCGTCCTTTGAAAGTCATTAAGCGACGACGAGTCCTTTGTCGCGCAGCCTCTCGAGTCCAAACAATGGAGATGTGAAAATGCACGCTTTCCCTGGCAAAAGGGACAAAGGGCTGCGCCGTAAAATCCAGCCCAGGCAGAGCCCAACCCAACCCAAATCCAAATCCAATCCAGTGCGAGGCGCAGGCGCATAGACGCAGCGACGCCTCGTCCTTTTGTTCTGTCTCAAGTGCCTAAATGATTTCCCGGAAGGCCATTCACCACTCGCTGATTCTTACATTTTTTGTTGTTGTTTATTTACAGGTGATCGACATTGATCCCTTCTGGCTGCCCACCACCGAGGAGGAGCTGATGCACTTTGGCGAGAAGGCGGACTCCGCCAACAGGGCCAAGCTGTACATGGACAGTGTCCGGCGCAGGAAGGGCCTCTTCGTGGACGAGCAGGTGGTGGAGCATGCGGAGAAGCAGCGCACCCTTTCCAAGAACAAGTGATTCAAGGGGCCAAGGTTCTGGGAGTTTAATTGGATTTTCAACATGTTTTCTAGAGATAAAATTAAATCTGAAAAGAGCGGCTTTATTTTTGTACAAAAAACTCAATTGTAGAAAATTTTTGTAAACTGATTTATTATTTATTAAAATATAAAAATTAAAAAGAATGATAATGATGAAAAATAAAAAAGAAAAAATACAAAAACATAAAAAAAAAGAAATGATAATATTGATAATATATTGTGACGCACTTTTTGTTTACAAATAGTTTGCCCCTTCAGGCTTTATGTCTTTTTTTAAGGAACATTTTAAGGCTGAGGTCGAAGGCTAATATTTCTCCCCCTCTTCCGGGTTTGCTGGGACCTCCTCCTTTTTGGCAATGAGGCCGCTCTCCTTTTCCGGAACCTCCGGCACGGCCAGGGAATTCTTGCCCAGCACAATATGGATACAGCTAGTGGCGAAAATATAAATAAAATTAAATTAAAATAAATAATTAAATTAAAGAACTTACAGTATTAGCAGGAAGACTGTCATCTGGGTGGCAATAGTCAGCATGAAGACACTTCCGCCGTAATTGGTGCTTTTGGTGGCCCGATAAAGTTGCGAGTAGCAGACGCCGCTGATGAAGGGCACCGCATTATCGCAAACGGATAGCAGGGCAAACACCTTTCCCCGCTCCGAAGTGGGCACTATCTTGGAGGTCATGGCCCGGATAATGGGTCCAACTATCGGACCTAGACTGCAGACCACGGCTCCGGCATAGAGGAGATCCGTGTTGCTGGCAAAGTAGAAGAACAGGCGGGCTATCGAATGCGCCCAGGCGCCGATGAAGATGATAATCTAGAATTTGACTTTAAAAATATTTTAAAATTTCTACAAGCTAAATATAGGACCTACCGTATCCCTCCATTTGAAGACCTTGTTCATCAGCGGCACACCCAACAACATGGCAATCACATAGGCCGATGACTTGAAGGTCTTGAAGCTGCTGTACGAGCTGACCTCCCAGCCGAACTTGTCGAAGGTGTACATGTACAGGTAGTTGCCCTCGTCCCGCTGGAATGTGTACAGGGTCATGCTGATCAGCAGGATGATGAGGAAGCTCCTCCTGTGGCCCCGCCGTGGCTTCACCAGCACCGCAAACGAGTCCTTCACGTGCTGCTTGTCAAAGAAGTCGCCCCAGAAGCCGCACCAGCCAAGCTCCCTCAGCGAACGCTGCCGTGGCGTGGTCTGCCACTGGAAGAGGGAGGGAATTTATTGGAAATATAGTATTTTATCTTAATCTCGGATTTAGGTAAATAAAATATAGTTTACAACTCACCTTCAGGGCAAACAGAGTGTAGATGATGGCCAGTGCGAGCAGGGAGGCATTCACCGTGAACATGTCCGCGTACGACTGATCGAAGACATTGTAGAAGAGATGCGAACCCAGGGCCACGCCCGTGGGCATGGCAGTGAGGTAGACCACGTCCAGAATGGTCACACGGATGGTGCGCTGCTGCACCGTCGAGATGTCCGAAATGTAGGCGAAGCAGGAGGCAAAGATGGCCACATCGGCGCCCGTCAAGGCCGATGGCAGCGTGGCCGAGTAGATGATGTTCTCCACGGGCCACGTGGGCATCTTGGCATTTACCACCACCATTGTGGAGTAGATGAACTTCCCGACAAGGCCCATTAGCAGCGGAAACTTCCGGCCCCGACGATCCGAAAAGGAACCCAGAAACAGGGCCAGGAAAATGGGAAAGATGTGAGCCGAAATGTCGTTCCACTGCAGGAACCAGGCGTTGGTCTTCAGCGTTTGATCCTTGAAATCCTGGTTCTCCGGCCGGTTGAGATTGCGGCAGACCTCCTCCGTAAAGTTATTGTTCACGCGACACGACTTGTACAGGTAAAAGTTCTGCTCCACCACCGAGGTGATCATGAAGGCGAACATGTACAGGAACATCGTGGGCTCCACGGAGATCGATGTCACCACGTGCCACACCCACTGGCAGACACTGCGAGGAGACCCGCCTCCTTCCCGCTGGACCTGGACATCGCTGCCGACGACGCTGCTGTTCTCGCTATTCTCGCTGTTCTGGCTGATCTGACTGTGGCGTCGCGGGGCCGCATTTCCGGCCGGTGCCTGAAAGTATGTGAACTTTTTTGAAACATTTCCCATTTAGCATTTAGGAGGAATTTTGATGCTCGCAATGACAACGTTTCCAAATGAGAGAGCAAAAGCAAAGCTTTAAAAACTCGTTTCGGGGCATAGCTGAAACTTTGCCCTTTAGAAAGGGTTGCATTAGATATTTCAGTAGGCCTTTTAATGTATTAATTATTGATTGTTTTTAAGAGGTTTCTTTTGAGAAGGAAATTAAACTAGTTTACATAAATATATTGAAGCAAAAAGAAAGGGTATTTTAATATTAAGTTTTTTAGTTAATATGTATACATATTTATACATATTTATTTATTTATTGTTATAACAAAAATGTTGACTGTTAATTAATTAAATTTTTAATAGAGTAAAGGCAATGATAAAATTTATTTAATTAGGTCAAATGATTAAGATACTTTTGTAGTTAAAATATTTCGTTAAAAAAGGTCTAAAGAAATTGCAGTGTACATAATACTAAAGAATTCTTTTAAATATAACTAATAAAAATTAATTTTTACTATTTTAAAATTTTTGTAAGTATATGAAGTAATATAATACTTATCAGGTTTTCAGTACTAAGTGTTATTTATTTTAATTTATGATTATTTACAATTAAAATAAGTTATTATGAAATAGAGGGACTTTCTTAATCGTTAAAACCTATAAAAATTACTTGGGTAATGTTAAATATTAGTATTCTCACTGTAAAAAGATTTAAAAATATAATCATTCAAGATAAATAAAAAACCAACTTAGCTGACAAAGTTAGTAAAGCGCAACTTTTAGAAAATACCGGAAACATGTTTTTCCGACCAGCAATTCTTATTAAAAATTGTATACTTCAACTGTTGACACCTCAAGCTGCACAGTTATTTTCCTCAGAAAATTTACATATGAAAAATTTGCATTATCAGCTGTTGATATCGATTTTCGCAGCCATTTTCCTTAGAAAATGTAATGTGAGAGCAACCAGGAGTCGCCTTCACGAGTTAGAATTCTTAGGGGCACATGTTGATAAGCTTTTGTTATGAATTTGTAAACAATACGGTAGAGGTAGGACAGTAACTTAAGTTACACTGTTGTTATTAATAGGAAAATGACTATTTTCTAAACATTTCTGATATTTTAGCACAAGAAACGGAGGGTATTAGGCAAGTAAACAAATATATTGCGGCATTCCGCCGAAACCACCACCACCAGCACTGATTCCAAGGTCACTTAGAGCATGTTTCTTCAATTTTTTCTTTTATATTCTTTCCGTTTGCTCTCCGCGTTAGTTAGGCACACGTAATCAGTCAGCGAATCGCGCTTGTCCAATTTATGGGAATTCGTTTCGATTAGTTTAAGTTAGAGCTAATTATTAGGTTTTCTCTTTGTCATTGTCAGCCGGCATTCTGCACTTGGTGTTACGTATAAATTTAGCCGCGTCCCAAAACAAAAACAAACCGTTTAGCGAGTAAAAACAAAACACAGCAAACGCCGCCACTCACCTCAGCGCCGCTCATTTTTACTCTGCGCACACGCGTTCTCTCCGGCGCTGTTAAATATTGTTTTTTTAGGGGATGCGATGGCAGCGAAAGCTTTTTTATGCTGCTCAGCTTTCAGAATTTGAATTTTAACCGCCAAATGGGCAGCGCTTATCAATAGATTCACTTTATTGTGGATTTTAGCATGACAATTCAATTAATCTCTGGCTGTTTGTATTCATTAGAATAGGTTTCATAACGTTTATCTGTTTGGAATTCGAGTTTGAAGTGCAGCGATTATTAATGGATTTAATAATTTTTTTTATTCTTTTTTACTATTTTATAAAATATTTGCATTATCCTATAAAAATGTTATTATATTCAATCTTTAAATTCCATAGATTAGCTTTTTATTAAATATTAGAATAAAAATCTGATTTAATGTTTTCACTTACAACTTATATCTGCTTGGGAATCGAATTTAAATTGTCAAAGGCAGGGCCTATCAACCGTATACTTTAACTTTTATATATATATTTGCATTAAAATTCAATTAACCTTAGAGGTTGTATTTGTATTGATTTGTATTGCAAATTTGTTGCAAATTTGTCATTAGCTTAGGTTTCCTAGTATATGTTTACCCTAGCAACTGGCTGCATGGAAAACTGAATAATCTCTGCTTGTTTGTTTTGAAATTTGTTTCAAGATTACATTTTTCCACGGCTATCTGCACATCATCTGCCTATCATTATTTGTCGTCAATTATAGCTGCGCAATGCAGCTCTTATCATTTAGATTAATTTCTTAAATATTTGCATCACAAATCAAGTAATCTCCTCGAGATTGTGTTTTAATTTCGTCACTAGACTAGGTTTTTTAAATTCTACCCTATCTATGGGGTATCTTTATTCAGAATTTTAACTGCCACTTATAAATATAAAATGCTTTTTTAATTCGTTTAATCTTTATCAGTCTAGATTGGGTTCTTCAACCTATATACCTTCATTGGGAATTCGAATTTAAACTCTGAAGCGCAGCTCTTATCAAATGAAAGTAAGCTATTTTTATAATATTTACATTAAAATTCCATTAACCATCGAAAAGTTGCCAATTTCAGACAAGATTAGGCTTTTAGACGTATATCTTTACTGCAGAGTGCCATTAATCTCAGACTGTTTGCTTTGCAAATTGTTTTTAAGATTAGGTCTATCTAGGCATAGAAATACTTAGATAACTTCATACTGCTTACTTCAAACCAAAGTCAGAACCTAGTAACTTAAACTATTAAGTAATTCCTTTAGGTATAGAAATACTTAGAAAGCTTTTTACTTACTACATCATAAACCAAAGCCAGAATCTAGTACCTGATTAATTGCCTTAATTAAGAACGCGTGTGAAGGTATTAAACTTAATTTCCCTAGAGTCTAGCGGAATATTTCGGTATTTCCTACATTTCTAATCAAATCTCACTTGCCTTTCAAGCCAAGAAGTAAAATTATAGACTAATTAAATTCAGATTTACACCACTGCCTACCATTTAACGCGATAACTGTTTCAGGGGGCCAGTAAATAGCGATATTCCAATCAAATCATTAGATTTTTATTGGCTTCCCTCTAATCGTATGTTTTATTTACGCTATCGTTTTAGCTGCCTCTTGCGCTTTGTTTGTTTATTAAAATTTGAATTCATTACACTGCACTCATTTTGAACTGATAAAAAATAAATGTTTTTCCAACTGCTGGGATGCGACTTGTCCGCGTAATTGTTAGCCGGCAACTGAGAGCCGTAAGGGCAGCCTCGGTCCACTCAGAAGCGGCTTATCAGGCGGAAAAAGCTGATACTGCGTGTCTCGATTGCTTTCAATTGCCATCGGCGCTGCGACTTCAATCGTTATCGTTTTATATTTGTTTTTATTTATTCACCTGAGCAACTGGATTTTCCCATCAGCTGGTTCATATTTTTTACTTTAAACTGTGATTTCGATTGTATTGATTTATTAAAGCTAGTGCATATTTTGTAATATTTATGTTTTCATTATTTGCTGGTTTTCTTTATTTATAGGCATTACGGTTAGACATTGGTATATAATTTTTATTTTGTGAAAAACAATTTCAGTAATTGTATAAGCAATAAAAAAATAAAGTTACTTTATTTTTAATACAAGCTATTGTTATCGTGAATATTTCCGAAAGTAAAGTAGCCCAAAGGTATGCCATAGTTTTGTTTAACTCCGAAAAATATAATATGTGGCATAATTATGGGATTAACCATGAGCTGCTGGAAAACATCAAGGAAACTAAAGTGTTAATTAAATTAGTTCACATATTTTGCTGAAATTAGTTAGAAATAAACCTTTTACGAATATATTTTTATATTTATTGAAAGGCCAGCAGCCTGATCCACAACTCTACCAGAATCTTTAAAAAAAAAATAACAGAAATACAAGAAATTAATTTTAAATTGGTTTTTATGTCCCAATCCTTAACATTTCATACATTTTCCAGCCTTACAGATATTTATTCTATATTTGTTATTACGCATTCTTCAAATCTGACCTTTTATTAATGATTTAATTTTCCCGTATTTTGTTTAAAGAACTCCACTTAAATATAATACCTTTTAGCTGTTTGTACCACAAAATGTCATTCTGGAATTTAGTGTTCTTTCTCCCAGGTGTGAGAATTACTCTTGCTTAGCTGACTTTTATTTCTGAATCAATTTCTCGGTTCTCTTTGTGGCGAATTGGCTGGGAATTGCGAATGCTCCGAGCAAAACAGAGACGAGAATTATAGCTCCCATCCGCCGAAACGCTCGGCGGTTTTCCCGTTGGCTGCTTTGACTGCGTAGCCTCTGGCGCTGCGGGGCTTCCCGGTGGCTTGGCCTGGAGTGGCTCCTCTATCGCTGGCAATGGCAAAATGGTAATTGGAGCCGCTGTCTAAGTCCGCTGTCCGCTGCTTCCCGAGCGGTCGGTAAACTGCAAGACGATCGAATGCGCTGGCTGCCAGGGCCACCCTAAAGATACATACCTCGGAGATACCCAGGTAGCCCCCAGCTACAAACTACGCGTTATTTGCATTGCTGAGAGCAGAGCAGACACAGTGGTTAATGGATAAGGGAAAAGCACAATATATAGTTAAGGTATTAGGCAAATTTATAAGATTTTAAATGGGAGAAAAATATTTAAGAAATTAAGAAGAATTTAATACCAAACGAGAAAGAAAGCTAACTTCGGTAAGCCGAAGTTGGTATACCCTTGCAGTCTGTAATTGGATCATTGAAAATCGAACCATTTTAGTAATGTTGAAAAAACATCGAATTTTGTAAATTTTACATTTTACATGTAGAATTTTACATTTTCATATAAATGGACCGATCGATTCTATGGCAGCTATATGATTTAGTGGACCGATCTTAATGAAATTAAAACCGTAATTCTAGAACCTTAAAAAACTGCTATGTCTTAAAATTTATAGAAATTCGTTGAAAAACAGAGAAGTAAATTTTTTTTTTACATTAATTTCGCCATCATTCCTATGGCAGCTATAGGATATAGTAGTCCGATTTCGGTCGTTCCGACATATATACTGCGTGCTAAAGAAATAAGACTATGCTGAAAATTTCAGCTCGATAGCTCAAAAACTGAGAGACTAGTTCGCGTAGAAACCGACAGACGGACAGACGGACAGACGGACAGACGGACAGACGGACAGACAGACGGACATGGCTAGATCGACTCGGCTGGTGATGCTGATCAAGAATATATATACTTTATGGGGTCGGAGATGCCTCCTTCACTGCGTTGCAAACATCTGGTCAAAATTATAATACCCTCTGCAAGGGTATAAAAATAGGATAGAACAAATATAGAAAAATACTCCTAAAAGTAGGTTTTTCCTAATAACCTATGCTAATTTTTAAGATTTTCAATGGGAATATTTCTTCCATATAATATAAAAGAAATTAAGTAGAATTAAATACCAAAAAAAAGGAAAGAAAAAATCTAGAAAAAAAAGTTTCAGAAGTATATTAATTCCTTGGGTAAAATGTTTATTAAAACCAGTGCTTACTGTACTTGTCTATCTTACTGTCAGCTTTGCTGGTGACAAACTTCTCAGCAGTCCGCCGTTGGGTTAGTTGGTGCCCATCATCGGCACGCATCGGTTCGAGAAACGGCGTACTCCCCTTAACCAAGTACCAAGTATATATATAGGATAATGTCGGACTCAGATAGCACCAAGCTGATAGATGTGGAGGCACCGCAGCCTTTGGAACCGCCCCAGGAGCAGCACGAACTGCAGCTTGTGGTGCCGCCAGTGGGTGCTACCATCGAGGTGCCCAGCCTGGACAGCACTCCCAAGTTGTCCAAGAGAAACAGCTCGGAGCGGAGTCTGCCCTTGAGAAGCTACAGCAAGTGGTCGCCCACGGAGCAGGGTGCCACTCTAGTGTGGCGGGATCTCTGCGTGTACACCAATGTGGGCGGCTCCGGGCAGCGGATGAAGCGGATCATCAATAACTCGACGGGGGCCATTCAACCGGGCACTCTGATGGCTCTAATGGGCTCGAGGTAAGCCGGCCAAGAAATCGATATATCTTACACACATCTTACAGTTGGGCAGAGTTCACTCGAGTGGAAATCTCCCCCCGACGAGAGAGAACACGATGCCCAAAAATGTGCCAACTATGTCAAGATGTCGGATTATCAACGGGGCGAGATAAGATTCCTCTGGAGATTCCTCCAGCTCTAAGTTGCACCCTTATAAACCATCTCGCATCTCTCATTCACAGTGGCTCCGGGAAGACAACGCTTATGTCGACGCTTGCCTTTCGACAGACCGGTAAGTGAAGCGTAGAACTTACTACCTAGTAGTTTCCGATAAGATAGCTTATCCCATTTCCATCTTATTATCTCCACACGATCTGCTCCATTTGCATTGGGATCTGGGATGCAGCGGGCACTGTGGTTCAAGGCGACATTCTGATTAACGGCCGGCGCATCGGGCCCTTCATGCACCGCATCAGCGGTTATGTCTACCAAGATGATCTCTTTCTCGGATCACTGACGGTGCTGGAGCATCTTAACTTTATGGTGAGCTCTCAAAACAAATAATTCATAAATTTATAAATTATTTTCCCATTAATCACAGGCCCATCTCCGCCTGGATCGTCGCGTGTCCAAGGAGGAGCGTCGCCTCATCATCAACGAGTTGCTAGAGCGGACAGGTCTCCTCTCCGCTGCCCAAACCCGCATTGGCAGTGGCGATGACAAGAAGGTTCTCTCGGGAGGAGAACGCAAAAGACTCGCCTTTGCCGTGGAGCTGCTAAACAATCCCGTGATCCTGTTCTGCGACGAACCCACCACCGGTCTGGACTCCTTCAGCGCCCAGCAGCTGGTGGCCACGCTGTACGAGTTGGCCCAGAAAGGCACCACCATCCTGTGCACCATCCACCAGCCGAGCTCTCAGCTCTTCGACAACTTCAACAATGTGATGCTCTTGGCCGATGGACGGGTGGCGTTTACAGGATCCCCTCAGCATGCCCTGAGCTTCTTCGCCAATCACGGCTACTACTGCCCGGAAGCCTACAATCCGGCGGACTTTCTCATCGGAGTCCTGGCCACCGATCCGGGCTATGAGCAGGCCTCGCAGCGATCTGCTCAGCACTTGTGCGATCAGTTTGCGGTAAGTTCGGCGGCCAAGCAGCGGGATATGCTGGTGAATCTGGAGATCCACATGGCGCAGTCAGGGAATTTTCCCTTCGACACGGAGGTGGAGTCTTTCAGGGGCGTGCCCTGCTACAAGAGGTTCCATGTGGTCTGGCTGAGGGCCTCGCTGACCCTGCTGAGGGATCCCACCATACAGTGGCTGAGGTTTATCCAGAAGATTGCCATGGCTTTTATTATTGGCGCCTGCTTTGCCGGCACCACAGAACCCTCGCAGCTGGGAGTGCAGGCGGTGCAGGGAGCTTTGTTTATTATGATATCGGAGAACACCTACCATCCCATGTACTCCGTGCTGAACCTATTTCCCCAGGGATTCCCCCTGTTCATGAGGGAAACCCGTTCTGGACTGTATTCCACGGGGCAATATTATGCGGCGAATATTTTGGCATTGGTGAGTACTGAGTTTAGATACTTACTTTACTTTTTATTGATAAATTCATAGATTTATGAGGAATACATACATAAATAAATAGATCTAGCTAAATCATTTTTAAGCCTTTAGTATAATATTTCCAGTTATACTAAGTATTCATAAAACAATAATTCAAATTTAAAGCCACTTTTAGTGATTCAAGTAACACTTTCTTATTATTTTCCTCTTAACATTTGAACCAACTTAATTATGTTTACAAATAAACAATAAACTCAGTTTTCTCTGTCCCCATTTAGCATTCTGATAAGAACATTCCCCAGCCAAGCATTTTATCTAGGACTTTGTACTAGTTTTTTATTCTAAGAAACTTTGGGTGCCATTGAACTTATAAAAAATGTGCTATCTTGGCAATCACCTAAGATTATATCTAAGGGCACGTGTTTTCAATTTACTCTCATTACATATTTCTTTATAATTAACATCAATTTTTAGAATTAGACTCCAAAAGTAATTTAATTTAATTTTCTTATCATTTGCCTTATTTATATAATTTAATAGCTGCCCGGAATGATAATAGAGCCTTTTCTTTTCGTCATAATCTGCTATTGGCTGACGGGTCTGAGGTCCACATTTTATGCTTTTGGAGTGACTGCCATCTGTGTGGTGCTAGTGATGAACGTGGCCACCGCCTGCGGTTGCTTCTTCTCCACAGCCTTCAACTCGGTTCCCCTGGCAATGGCTTACTTGGTGCCCCTGGATTACATATTTATGATCACCTCTGGTATTTTTATTCAAGTGAAGTGAGTGTTCTTTTTTATACATTTTTTTAAGCCTTATTACCAAAGGAATTCCTTCACTCACAGCTCCTTACCAGTGGGCTTTTGGTGGACACAATTTCTCTCCTGGATGCTGTATGCCAATGAGGCCATGACCATAGCCCAGTGGTCCGGCGTGCAGAATATAAGTAAGCTTACCTTTCTTCCAGGAAATTATTATATATATTTATTAATATATTTTCTTATATTTGCAGCCTGCTTCCAGGAGAGCGCCGACTTGCCCTGCTTCCACACCGGCCAGGATGTGCTGGACAAGTACAGCTTCAATGAGAGCAATCTCTTCCGGAACCTACTGGCCATGGTGGGTCTGTACTTTGGGTTCCATCTGCTGGGCTATTATTGCCTGTGGCGAAGGGCCCGAAAGCTGTGAAAGCCCTCAGTGGGAGTGCTGTATATATATCAAACTACGATGCTATGGATCTGATCTAATAAATAATGTCTAGACTCTAGAGTTTCCAAATTAATAGCGCCATTTATTAACACATTTTGTTTATATTTCCTTTGGTTGACTGCACAATGAAACACTTACATTGACGGGGCCTTATCAACATTTCAAACTGAACATCAAAGCTAATCAACATCAAGTCGGATATATTGATACACTTAATATTATATAAACTATATGTAGGATACACTTCGCACTCAGTTAAATTATAGTTCGTAGCTATATAGGCGTAGTCAAAAGTGGCCGAGAGGCTTTCGTAAAATTTGCGAGTTAAAACTAAGTAACAAAAGGTTATAAAATAATTTATGCATCCCTTACATTTTCTTCATAGAAATCACAGCGAGAATTTTGTTTGTTTTTCTTTGGTTTTATGCATAATTTATATTAATGTATACTGCATCAATTTTAATATTAGAATTATATTTAGTGATGATGCTTTCAGCAACATTGAGACATACAGACATTGAAACACATTTAACGTTACACATAAACGATGCTGCTTTAACATTTAACTTTACTCGTATTTGATACTCATTAAACTTTAACTTATTTGTTAGAAAATATCATTTGTGCAACAATTGGATATAGTTTCTTAGTTGCTCTTTGTGTTCAACAGACTTCAATTGACAGATCTCTGGTCGCCTTGGACATCAGCGAAAATTCGGGGAAAAATATTATGTATTATTATTTCCAATAAGAGGTTTATGGAAGCTGTCCAAGAGCTGGGCTTAGCAGGATCTTAAGGAGAATGCCATAAATATTGCAGAGATTTAAAGGTTGTAGTTCTTGGTAAATATAAATTAAATTAGTTTTTCAGAAATTAGTTTTTCAGGATAGTAGTTACTTTGCATTCCCCTTCCAACATTTAATACTTTATTATTCGTTTGATATTGAACAATTAAATTCGATTTCTTTGCACACTTAGCCCATTTTAATTTACAAACTACTGCACTTACTTACGCACATAGGAACCTTACACACCTACACTCCTTGCCACAGAACCTTTTCCTCTTTCTCTTTCTCTCTCACTTACAACCTATCGAATGGCTAACAGTTCTAGCGCCTAATGCTCAATCCTCTTTGGTACCCCGTTGAAGTGCAAGACTTTGCTTTCGTACTTTACTTTTCTGAGTGATATGGAAACGTTTTTTATTATTATTTATTTTTTTTTTTTGGTGCCCTGAAACGCTAACTGAGGAACAACACGTAAAGCTACAATAAATGCGAGATCATACAATGGGGAGAGGGGAGAAATGCGGTTACAATCGAACTTTTAGATGTCGGAAAATTTAAGGGCTATATATTTATGATAGGGAAATGTATAGTCTTTTGGGAGAAACTGTTTTTATAAAAGAAAAATTTAATAGGAATAGCAATTAATAATATTTAAAAATCCCAGATGTTCCAGAAATCTTTAAGCACTGAAAAATTATAATAAATATGTTCTGAATGATAGATTTTTTTTAACTAATTGGGATTTAATTAATATTATTTTTCGTATCAATTTAACATTTTTCTTATTGAAAACTTCAACAATTTCTTTCTGAATAAAATATTGTAAACGTGTAAAGTTCTTTTCGAGATTATACCGACCTAGAGAAGTTCGACTGTACCGAATACTGACAAGCCCAATCAATCTACAAGCTAACATACATCCTAACCCTATCCAAAATATCCAATATCCTCTACTACCCCTACCTTTACCTCTACCTTTACCTTTACTACCTCTAAGCCCCCGCTAAGGGCCTGCAGATTTGTACATATTTACACGGTTGCCTGCGCATCCTTTACGTGCTGACATCCTGAAGGAGTCCAGTCCTCGGGCTGCTGGCCCCGCCTCCTGTGCCCAGGCCCAGCGACGATCCACCGCCGCCATTTGTGCTACTAATGAGCACCATGCTCCGGCTGTTGGGCAGAACGAACACCTCGGTAGTCAGCTGTCCAATGGGGCTCATCGACTGCGAGGTCTTGATGGGACTCCTGTTCGGCTCCAGCGTGGCCGTCCGGGGTTGCCAGTCCTGGGAGGAGGTCTCCGTGGAGGATTGCCCGGGCACCGAGCTCTCCAGCGTGCCCGGCGCCGTTTGCGTGGAACTCTGGCTCTCGTTGGACAGGAGGCGCATCGTGGTGGAAGTCGTGCAACTGGCCGCAATGGTGGTCACCGAACGGCGCTTCTTCTGCTGCGAGGAGGAGGTCGAGGAGCCGGATGAGGAGGAGAACGGAGTGGCTGTGGTGGTCACCGTCTCCGTCACGTTGAAGCTGACGATGGTGTCCCTCTTCCGAAGCGTTGTGGTGGTGGATGCACTCTCACCCCGCAGATTCTGCTGCTGCTTGTTGCTCAGATCCGACAGGCTGATGTTGTTCTTCAGCAGGATCTCCAGGTTCTCGATGGAGTCCTTGAGGCCGATCTTCTCATCCCTGGCTATCTCATCCTTGAGTTCCGCTACCAGAGTCCTTGGCGGAGCAGTGGGCGTGGCCAGAGACTTACTGCCGCCTCCGCACTCCGAACAGTTGTCCGTGGGATTCGACGTGGGATTACCACCGCGCAGGATGGCGGGCAGGGCTCCGATGGTCACCACACTGGAGCTGTTGGAAATGCTTGGCGTGATCCCCGCGGAGCTGCTGACCGTGGTGCCGAAGGAGGAGGAGATGTTGTGCTGCCGGCAGAGGGACTTCCGCCGCTGAGCCGTCAGGTTCTGCATGTTCGAGTTGAGATCGATGTCGGGCGAGGGCAGCAGGTCGTCCTCCTGCTCCAAGGGATCCTCCTTAGCCGGATCCTGCTGCTTTTCCCCCTCGTTGGACAACTTCTCGGGCTCCTTGCTCAACGTCAGAGTCTTGGGCGGCTCAATCTCGGCCTTGGCCAGCTCCTCCTTGACCTCGATGGGCTTCTTGCCCTTGAGGAAGTAGGTGATCATGGAGCCTTTACCTTTTACGTCCACACTGCCGCGACAGGTGAGCTCGAAGCCCCGTCCCTCCAGGATCTGCTGCATCTCCTGTGTCACCTGGACAGGTAAAACACGCAAGGGGTTGGGGGAGGGAGAGAGAACAAGCGATAACATAAATTCCAGCTGACAAGTTCAATGGCTGGCTGAAGGCACAAGGAGCTGGCTCAGCTTTATTTATTCACCCTCGCCCAACCCTTGACTACATATTTCATGATAACACCCAGGACTCCAGCAGGACTCCGACTCCCATCGCATGGCACTCCCGATACCAATCCCAGCTCCCCGAAAGTCGCCCGCTTAATAATTTATTTCTCTTGCAAATTTTTTTCGCCTTCGTTTCGTTTTATTGACAGCGCCGACGCTCGACAAATAAAATCAAATGCGCATTTGTAGCCTGTATCTGTATCTGTATTTGCACATATTTCAGCATCAGGGTGGATCGAGATTACTTTATATATTTATATATCAAATTATAATATTATTTTCTAGATTTAAATATCTCAACGAATTTCCTAACCCAACATAGCGAACCACCCTAATGAAAAAGGTATCCTCCTCCCTATATGTATACCTATATCTGTGTTTTCTTTTTTTCTCCTTTGGGAAAACTTTTTCGTTGACACTAAAAACTTTCGCGCTGAAGTGGTCAGCCCAGGTTATCCTTGATTAGGTGGGCGTGGCTCCCCAAGCCGCCCACTCCTTTGCCAAAACTTTCGTTCGAAACATGAAACATGCCAGCCTACAACAACTTTCGAAGGTAAAAGTGAGGCGGCATAAAAGCCAGCTGAGTGCCCACGATTAGCCGATGATTAAATCTAGATTTGGACTCACCTGGATGTGATCCACCAGGCCCGTGGAATCCATACGCGAGGCCACGTTGACGGCATTGCCCCAGATGTCATATTGCGGCTTGCAGGCTCCAATGACGCCGGCCACCACGGGACCAATATTGATGCCTAGAAATGGGAATATTTGGAAGGATAAAGAAAATGAGCTTAAAGTAAACTTTTACCATAAAAAAAAATATAATTAAATGCGAAATATGTCATTAAATTTGACTTTCTAAATAATTTCTTAAGGCAGATTATTTTTAAAGATAGTTTTATATTTTATTTCCCTACCAAAAATATGTACATATATAACTTAAATTTCAGCTAACAAAATATTTTTTTATTAGTACTCTTTAAGAAGTTTTCTTGGACATTTTGCTTATATTTTACTGTACAAGTTTAAGCTAAATATTAAATTTATAAAAACACTTTTCCCTGTGTATCCTAACTTAGGAAAATTCAGCAAACATAGTTTCGGGGCCAGAGTTTCTCACCTATTCGCATCCGAAAGTTGTTGAAGGAGTGCATGTTGACCTCTTCGATCTTGTCAAACAGCTGCAGGGCGTAATCGGCCATGGCGGTCACGTGGCTGAAGCTCACCCGGTCGCAGGTGTTCGCCGTGAGGCCGGATGCCGCCATGTAGGTGGCGCCCGTGCTCTTGATTTTCTCAATGCAGCTAAAGGAGGGGGGAAATGATGAAGAAGAGGTTACCGGAAATGTACCAACCCCAAAGTGACTACGCGGAAACGGTTGCAGGACTCACCGGAAGCGCTCCTCGCTGAGCAGCTCATCGAAGTCGGCGATAATCTCGTTCAGCAGTCGCAGACACTCCACGCCCTCGTTGTTGCCCTCCAGTTCGACGTAGAACTCGGAAAAGTTGGGAATGCTGGCGAACAGAATGCACACCGAATCGCATTGCTCGTGGTAAAGATCCTGGAATGAAATCGAATTAAATTGAAGACTGACTTTAAGGGATTTCTGCTTCTTTTTGGTTAGAAATTTTACTTTAATTTATTTACTTAGCTAACACCTCCTTCAACTATCTCTGAGATCTTCAATTAAACCGAAAATAAAATCAAATAAATGACTCCCTTTGAGGAAAATCCCAAAATTCCGCATTTTCCCAGAGAAATTCTGTTTGCGAGGCTCAAGCTGAGCTCATTGGCTTTTGTTACCGAGTATGTGTGTGTATCCTCGTTGGCCATCAAATGTGGCTAAGCTTGTTGAATTTGCATTTAATGCGGCAGCCTGCCACGCCCTGCTCGCCCGCCTTCCAGGCCTGCCCCATTTACCGCCGCCCGCCTCCCCGAAACCCGTTGACTTTCCACCTTGCGGCAAGTGCAGCGAAATGTTTTCAGGCCGCATACACGTGGTCACATCAGCATCGCCATCGCCATCGCCATCAGGACTCTCGGCTCCATTTCCCCTCGTCAGTCCCTAACCCACAATGCCCCTTATCCTTGCTGCTGGGTCGTTTCCCAATCCGAGTCCTTTGCCTCGCCACTCGGTCGTCTGCACCTCCACTTGGCGCAGATTTCACAGCCACAAAGTTTTTTAATATGTTGAACAGTTTGCCAGCCAGCACGCCTCATGAATATATAGCCAACTATATGGCTGAAATCGGTACATACACCTTAGGTCGTAATAGTGGTTATGCTAATGGCCAAATTCTGTATTTACATATAGTTTATTGAGCGATATTTTAAAGCTTTATTAAGTCAAGAAATTTGTATGAGTAGTTTGGAAAATAATCTTGCGAGATATTTTAAAAATAGGAAAGAGAAATGAATGCATATTTTACTTAAAAATATAATTATTTATTTCATTTGAAAAGGAAATTTATTTATTTATTTACGGAAATTGAAAAAAAAGTTTATAATACTCGTAATACTTTTAAAGGGAATTTATTAATTTTATTTTATTTTATTTACGGTTCAAAAAATTAGCTGAAAATTAGGAAAAGTTTTCAATACTCTTTAGAAGAAATAACACAAAAAATAATAAATTAAAAACAAAAGAATAAAAACCTGAAAATCTAATAAACTAAACTGGTATTAATTTTTAGAATATTTAAAAAAAACTACCTCAACCTTAAAAGGGATGCTTTCTAATATTATTTTCTCCTCAAATTTATTTTATTTTAATGACCTCAGCTGTAAAAAACAACATTTGTTTATATAATTGTGTACTCACGTCAAGGTGCTTTTCGCGGCTCAGAAAATGCTCGGCCACGTGGACGGGCAGAATGTTTTCGAGCAGTTTACGGTTATAAGCCTGCAGATGCTCCATGTCCTCCTTTTCCTCTGCAAAATATTCGCAGGAAGCAGCCCACAAAGAGAGCAGAGAAATGAAAAAAAAAAGAAAAAACATAAGCGTGAAATTGAAATATCAGTTTATCAGTTTACCGAAGCGTAAAGTAAAAGCACAAAACCCGAAAGCACAGAGCTGAGAGTGCACACATTGCCAGAAAACAAAAACAGCAAAAATAAAACAGGAAAATTCGTTGGAAAATCTACGAGTGCATGTGTGTGAGTGATGCACTAATACTGATGAAGTGGCTTATGTCCCGAAACTTTTCCGACTCTCACTCTCTCTCGGTGGAAATCATTTCGAATCACTGGCAGTGTGTCAAACGGCAAAAGAGACGTCATGAATGCAGGAAAATGGCTCTCAACTTTCCATCCAACTCTCAAATTTTAATCAGGAGAATCATACGAGGGGCTTCCTTTAACTGCAAGAGGAATTTACGAAGGATATTCGACGTTTGTGAATTTTGGGGAATACTGTCAACTATGCGTATGCGTGATATTTGAAGTTGGCCATTAGTTGAGATTAAAAGCGGGGTTACTTTGAAGTTAATATATAGTTAGGGGTTCTTGCTTCATAAATAGATAGTGCCTTAGATTATTTTGTGTATTTAGAGCCATTAACTAGGAAATCATGGTAATTATAATTTTCTTTATAATGTATTTACTTCAAAATTGAATTCATTTAAAATCTTTCCACCTCAACGAATTTTCTCAGAAACAATAACCGTGTTAAACATAAACCTTCCATGCACCCGCACAAATTTATAAAGAATTTCACTATAAAATGTCTTAATTAGTTGAAAACTATATTAAAAATAAAAAAAGGCACTTCAGAGCATTCCCTTTGACCAGCTTAAACTTTTGTGAATATTTTCTAAAAGTTCCAAAGTAGTTTTACTCGGTTGCCATTTGCACTCATTGCCAGCTTAATTGCCTTTGAAATAATTAAACTTGTCTCACCCGTGGCCTGCAGCTTCCAAATAAAGTCCAGGCGGTAAGTGGCCTCCGTCTGATGGCTGTGAAAAATCAGGGCCAGCATAAATGCGAACAGGAAGATGGAATCAATTATGTAGCGCAGCATTGCCTCCTCATTCCTGGTTGGTTAAGTGTAAAAAGAAAGGTGCAACCATCAACCCGAAATGGCGACAATGACGAAGTTATTCCGGTCCATTAAAGGGCAATGCGAAGGACACAGAAACGGAAAGGAACAAGAGAAGTTAGTAGTGCGGGTTGATAAATGAAGTGGGCCGAGGGCCGCTGCTGTGTTCCAGCTGGCTGCAGAGTGCTAAATACAATTTTAATGCAGTTTGCGGCTGCCGTAAATGCAATTCAGCTGCTGCCGACTCAGCAGAGTGGGGGGGGGAGGTCGACCCCTTTGACACCCCTCCATCTGCACTGAACCCAACTGAAATTGCATTACGCCATAATTCGTTTTCATTCAGAGATAGCGCAGCTGCCTGGCTGAATGCAGAATGTTCGGATGGGATGCCAACTGCTGGCTGCGATGTTTTACTTACGCCAACTCCTGGCTTATTTCCTTGCTGCGCGTGTACAAGTAGCTGGAGCAGGCCATGTAGCTGCCGGAGGCCAGCAGGAGCAGCAGCAGCTTCAGCAGGATGCGCAGCACTTGGTAGGTGGCACAGCTCATCATCGAGAGGAGTGTGAGCAGCAGGAACGTCTGTGGGACACGAATCAGGGAATTATAAATGTATATTCAAGGCTTGCCCGCGGGGATAAATTCCAGAGCAACTGAGTAATTCTCAGCTGCCAGCTGGGCAATAAATATTACTAAACTAATCCTTAAGAACTTATAGTCAAGGTCTTAAATATACACTCACATTGTAGGCCAGATAGAAGTCACAGTCGGAGTCCTGGTCCTCCAGGGCAAACATCTCCTGGTGGTTGTACGCCGTGACATTTATGTTCCCGTTGACATCCAGCCAGAAGAGCTTCCGCTGGAGCAACTCCAGCTGGCGGGACGATTCCTGGAACTATGTATATATGGAGAGAGAGCTAATTAGCTGTCGGGCCATGAAATACACATTAGACAAGTTTAACGATCTGCGGCAGATTTTAACGACGCAGCTCCCCCAACAGGTTGAGACTCTGACCCCTCGGAGATTGGCCATTAAGTGTGGCCCCAAAATGAATACGAATGCCTCTTAAAGTGCCATTAAATGCGGCCCGAAACAAACACAAAAGTGACAGCGAAATGTCAAAGAACTCGAGGGCAGGAGACTCGATCCAGATAAAACCCGGGGGCCATGGAGCAGGTAACAAGTTGCCCATAAAGCCACTCACTCTCACTTCATCATGCGGAGCTCTGGCTGTGGACTAGGATTCGTTGCCCCTCGATGGCTCAGTGCCTTGCCTTGGCCAAATCCGAACTTTAATGGAAAAACTTTTGTTTTGACGCGAAACATCGGAGAACGCAACAAGCGCGCGCCCCCGATTTTGTTTGGACTACAAAACGTAAATTTTATTTTTATTCCTTTTAAGAGGTTGCCTGCCATCGCCTCGTACTCCGAGGAATTCGGAATTTCTAGTCGCAAAAGTTTCCTGCCTGAGCTCCCTCAAGTCAAATGCACAGCCAATGAGGGCTTAAAAAAACTTGACTTGGTCGAGTTTGGGATGCCCTAAAACAGACGGAAGGAAAAGTAGCCCCCAAGGCAGTTGGAATTTTGTTTTTATTCGACCTTATAGTCGCTAGATATGGATATAAAATGGTGGAATATTCAAAGCCTAATGATTGTCCATAATATTAAGCATACGCCGCGTATGTCGCATTAAAGTCAACGCATAATCCAATGTGTGTGTGGGGGCAAAAATAACTTTTGACATTGTGTCGGAGAGAGAGAAAACTTTTATTTGGGAAATAATTTTGCATATGACAAATTCTATGAATTATGGAGAGAGCATTTGCATTGTAATTCAAAGTGTATTTGGTTTTGTTTTGTTTTGGTACATTAATAGAAGATTGTAATCAATGGAAGAGAATTTAAAAATAAGATTCAATATTTCTTTAAAGTCTTAAGATATGCTTGGAATATTTTAATAAATATATTCCATTCTTGTGTAAATGTATAATGTAAAAATTACTAATTTAATATTAATATAACTTTAAATATAAAAAAAATGTACCAAAGTGTAGCTAAATTTTTACTTTATTTTTAAAAATATATAAATTAGACATCCTTAGAATTTACTGGGACTTTTTAATATAATTTTTGTATTTATGTTATATTTCATATTTTATTTTATATGTTTCTCTCCCCTAAAAACCATATTAAATTAACTTGCTTCGCCCCCAAAATGCGGCATTCGTAATTAAATTAAAATGTACCACTTTGTAGCATTCCTGCTTGTCCTTTTTGAGTTTTCACTCAAATATTTATGGCATATTATGGAGGCCGCCAATTACTGCAGAGCGATTACCCCCGCCGAGTTATAGATACATATATATTCGTGTACACTCACCATGGCCAGCAGGGTGGTGAGGACAATCAAAGCGACGCTGGCGAAGGCGAAAAACTGCGATATCCTGCGATTGCTATGAATGCGCAATGAGAAGCGTTTGATGTCCGATGGCAGCTAAAAAGTTTTGGCATTCCGCCGAATGAAAAATGCAGAATGTCAACATTCCCCCTTTGCTCGTTCTTTGTGTGAGTGCTCACCTGAAAGTTGATTTTGTGACATGCCACCAGAAATACCAGGAGTCCGAGCAGCAGCACAGCGCCGCTGGACAAGGCCAGAGTCAGCAGGGAGCTGCAATGAAAGAGTCGCGGCAGCGGCGACCAATTTAAATAGAGCAACTTTTTCGGCAACACGTATACGCAGCGTGTGCCTGCAAAGGAGTCAGAGAGCCAACGGGCAACACATTGCCACAATGCGCTCGGACGCCCATCTGCAGTGGCTTTCAGCTCATCCATTCGGATTCCCATTGCCATTCCCCAGCTCCATTCCCGCACTTACCTCTGGAACACCACCAGGCGCATGGCACTCGTTCCGAGGAGGACCAACAGACTGCAGTAGAAGTAAACACACAACATGCGATCCGGTTCGCTGGCGTACTGAAAAACAAAGCGTTCACAGAATGGCTTGGCTATAATATTCCTATATATTTGTAAATAAATAAACATGTACACTTTACAAGGGGAAACAACAATAGCAATAACAACAATAGAAGTAAGTACTTTATTCTGTTGTTTTAAAGTTAGCCATCAGGAAACAAAGGCCAAAGTTATTAATGTAAGCTTCGACTTGTTTACTAGCAGAATTCTGTGTTGAAAGTAAAATATAAAAGAACAATGTCCTCAGACAAGGGAAAACAGGTTTTAAATGTTTTCATAGTATTTTATTTACTCATTAATTGCCTTGCTTTTGAGAACAAAATCAATTTTTTATACTCATAATTACCTTAAATTTTACAACAAAATCTTTACCTTTCTTTCCAGCACATTATCCTTGAAGCAGAGCAGCAAGGACTGACAATGTTCGGCCCTCAAGTGATCTATGCTGCGGGCATCTATGGCACGCATTAAATACTCATTTACCTCGTCCTCGGGATCCTTGGCGCTCTCCGAACTGTCGCCAAAGCCAAACCTGAAGTTAAATAAGAACAAAAAAAAAAATGAGTTACAACGTAATTTAAAAAATTAAGTATTCTAGTAAATCATATTAAGGACTCACTTTGATGTATGCTTCTGGGCCGTTCCATGACCCATCATGCGCAGCTCTTTCGAGATATTTCCATTCACCTGCAGGCGATTACGGGACTTTTTGTGCTGTAGAAAAGTAAAATACCCAGAGAATTTAAATTAAACAGAAAAAAACTCTTAGAAAAGTTAACTCTTACCGGCCTGTAGATATCCCCCGGCACTATCAGATAGGTTTCTATCTGGTGATCCTTCAGATACGAGTTCCTTTCGTTGCCATTACCCTGCTCCACTTCATAGTCGCCATCCAGGCACTTTAAAGTCTCCTTGGTGATGTGAACGCGTCTGGGAATTTAGCAAAAAAAAAAAAAGAAAAAAGAGAAAAATATTGTAAAGGACACATCCTAATGATTATCTTTACCGGCTTAAGGTTAGTTCTTATTTCTCCTCTTTTTTTCTGGCATGTGGTTGGATGGGAAATGCAGTTAACCGCAGGAAACACTCACATTACATGCCACACAAGCTGCCGCAGCAGCCACGAACCCATTTCCACACGCCCCTATTTTCCAATTTCCCCCTTTTCACTAAATTCTTTTTAATGCTGTTCTTGGCTGCAGATGCGCCTGGCTTCTTGGGATCCCTTGGCTCCTTGAGCTCCCTGGCCTGTTGTTGATTCTATTGATAATTACACGACGCTTTGTTATGGATTGCTGCAGTCCTGCCTGGGGAATGCCCCAGGCTCGGGGCAACTTCCTCCCGCTGCTAACGAACTTTTTACATGCCACGCGCTCGCTCAACTCTCGGCAGAAATTGCAGCTTATCAGGCATCCAGCAAAGCCATAGCCATAGCTGTAGCCAGGGCCAACACTGCAGCTATTTGCTTTTAATTTCACCCGGGACAGGGCTAACAAACGAGCTGCCGTCGCCAGGCTGACCCAAATAAACTCAACAGTTACTTAAACTTCCACCCAAAGTCGCAGCGTGAATATTCAAAAAAAAGGCGAAGAACATGGAGAAAGCTACTCGAGGAAAGAGTGAAAAGTGAAAGATAGCTTCGACTCGGGATTATACACTATTTTGTGGTGAAGTTTATTTATTGCAGGAAAATTCACACGACAAGAAAATATAGGATGACTCCTATAAGAGGTTGTTAATATTAATAAAATTTTCTAGTTTTTTTAAACGAATTCCTCACTTATTTATTCTTGCTACTGATAAAAAATATCCACAATAGACAAGACATAGTTGGAGATCGAGGTTGTAAGCTTTCTTAGAAAACCGACCCTGTCAGATTCCGACAGATTGACTTCAGCCTGGTCCTCGTCTACGCTCTCATACCCATCTGCCTTCGATGACCACTTGGCGATGGAGAGTTCTAAATCGGCGGCGCCAAGGCGCTCCTCAAACTCCTCGTAAGAGATCCGATCTTTGGTGGTATTCCCAAATACCTGAAACTCCAGCAGCTTCAGCTCGGCCGTCACCTCAGACTCTGGCTCCTGCTTCTGGTTCTGGTTCTTACTCCCACTGGGATCCAGCAGGCAACGCATAGTCCTCTGAAAGTCACCCCTCGTGATGCAGCCGCTCTGACTAAAGTCAAACATATGGGTGAGGAAGCGCAGCTTCTCGGGGCGACCGGGCTTGGGGCGCCCGAAGGGGCCACAGCGCGGCATCAGGATGACGGCAAAGACCTCAACAAACTTGTCGAATCCCAGACGAACATCGCTCTCCCAGCTGGGAAAGAAGCTGTCCACGATCTGCCGGTACACGGGATTCATGGCCAGCTGCGGGATGCGCAGCAGGTCGGTGGGCGTCAGGTAACCCACCCCATAGCGATCCAGGAGGCAGTAGCGCGTGTAAAGACGATCCAACTGCTTCGTGGTCAAGCCACTGTACAGCCGAAGTCGGGACAGTTCCTCGGGAGGTATATATGGCTGACTTGGTATAGTGCCCATATCGATCCGATGCCTCGGTTGCCCAAATATTTGAGTCGACAGATACTTTGATCAAAATATTTCGACTAAATCGTTGGCACTTAGCAAACTTTCATTGGAGACAGCAGAAAAATATTTAAAAGCCATAAGAACTGAGAGAAATCATTTACAAACCGAAATCAAATTCTAGATGACACAAAAATCGAAACCGGATCTGTCAAAAGATAATTCAAGAAAGACAGCCTACTTGTGCTCTAAATATATATGTTCCTCTATTTTATCAATATTTTTCAAGCCATTTGCGAATAACTTAAGGGGTTTAAAATTTAGCTTCTAGTTAAAAACTTTCTATTATAAACTGATAAAGAAGTATTTTTGAAAAATCCGCCCAGATTAATGGTTATAGAAAATAATACAAATATCGGGGATGATACAGAAGTCACTAGCTTTTTGAAGTCCCTTAAAAGGGTGCTGCAAAATGTGTCATCTTAAAATTAAATAAACAAAATTAAACTGAATTTCGTGCCTCAAACATTTTATTGCATAGTTTCAGACACTTTTTAAAGTGATTTATAAACCTCAGAAATAATTTTTGGGGCCCATGACTGCATTGCAAACTTCTGCTCAAAATGAAGAACTCTCTTCAATAAATATCTTTTAGATAAACCATAAAAAAAGTTTGTACAAAAATATATAATTATATATATAATATATATTTAAACGTTTTTTTAATCACCTTTGTCCTGAATTTATACATTTTTTTTCAGAGAAGACAAACCCAAGTAACCAGCCTGACCTCTTCTTACTGTCAGGGTATCTGAACATAAACAAATTGCTCGAGTGTTGAAGTGAGTGCAGCTGAATCAACAGCAACAAAATATTGTTCCGAGGGCACTTATCAGTGGTGGGTTGTGAAGTGGGCGTGGCACGCCGCAAGTGGGGTGCGTTGCAAGTTGTGGGCCATAATCGATTGGGCGGGCTATTTGAGTGAGGGGCATCCGCGGGGAGGTTGGCCAAGTGCTCGCAAGTTACCAATAACTTGACGCCTTTAGCCGGCCACAAGACGCATGCAAAATGCTATTTGTGTGTGTGCTTTGTGGCAATTACGACGATTAAGCCAACAATGGGAGGGGCCACACCCCGCTCAACACTCGAAGGACATCCGCAGAGCGGCGACACTTTTGGACTCTCAAGTGCCTTCCTGGGAGGTGCTCGACAATACAACTTTTGGCTTTAATTGTGCGCTCCGCTCCGCGGCAAACTTGTCAACTGTTTTTGCTGGCCCCGGACCCCGGACAGATATTACGAGCCACTGCCTTTCATAGCCATTATTCACAGCTGTCGCCAGAAGTGGCTCAAACTGACCGAAACGGGATTTTCAATGGCTTGAATTGGATTTCCCGCAGAGTGAAATTGAATTTGGTCAGGCTATGGCAGCAAAGTGAATTGAATTCTTGCGGATTTCCTATCCTCCCTCCCTTAGAGGATCCGGAACAGAAAGAGGACACTTTTGAAGTGTCAGCCGATGACAGCTAGAGACCCAAGATCAATTAATTTCAGAGGGATATTCGAGATGGGAGATTGGAGATTAAAGATTAGATGTGGCCGACTTACCCAGGTATACCGCCGCTCTCCATATGATTCGCCAGCGTGACATCGTTGGACCAAACGTCGAACTGCCACTTGACCAGGCCCAGGACGCCGCAGTGCACCCGGCCCGTGTGGATGCCCACTCGCATGTTCACATTCACGGCCATCACCTCGCGGACCAGCCTGGAAAAGGCGTCAAAAGGAGGCATTGTAGTGTGAGAACAGACAAAGAAATATATATTAAACAGTATACAGATTTTTTCTAAATAAATTAAAGTTAATTAAATTGGAAATCCTTATAGATATTCATAATTAAAAAATATGTAAATACGAGTATAAGTAAAATAAAAAAAAATTATATTTTTCTCCATGTGTAGCCACAACAAAGCCGCAGAACAACAGTATCCTTTCATGTTCTTGTGTCCTGGACGCTGGATACTCACGCTATGGCGTCAATCATATCGAGTCCCATTTCGACGGCACAATGGGCATGATCCGGACGGGGTTCCGGGAGTCCGGAGACGCAG
This sequence comes from Drosophila tani, assembly GCA_008042535.1. Lineage (NCBI taxonomy): Eukaryota > Metazoa > Arthropoda > Insecta > Diptera > Drosophilidae > Drosophila > Drosophila tani. Next base: position 100,645 of record VNJO01005687.1, on the reverse strand, counting down.
TAATAACAATCGCCCAGCAGCTTAATTCGCAGACAATGATGCTCCGCAGCCAATCGATCAAAGCTGCAATGGGGAAGAGAGTGGAAAGTGAAAAGCGGAAATGAAGGAGTTGAAAAATCGACAAGAAAATCGCAATCAAAGGCGGAAAAGTCTGAACCGCAAATGGGAGACAGCCGTCAGCTCACATTTCAGGGACCCTTGAACGAAATTAACTTTGCCATGAAGGACCCTAAATGTATCCCAAAGAGCAAAGGTTCAAAATTAATTAAGATTTAATATCGCCTTACAGCATATTATTTACCTCCAATTAAATAAAGGCTTCATTACTTGGCAATTACAATTCTATTCATTAAATTCTCTTTAAATTTGGCATTACTCTAGAATCTAGACACTGGAAATGGCTTTAAAAAAATCCAATAAATTCAAGAGGCCATAGGGCAGCCTGGGAATCATTAAGCCACTATTAAAACCCCTTTCCTTATGCCCAAATTTCATCTCTCCCTCAGCCATAAAGGCAACTTGTTACTACTGCCTAAGCCCGGCCATAGAAAGGTCAGAAGCATTATTTGCTTGCCCCGAGGTCAGTTTTCTTTCGCTCACTTGGAGCAATTAACACAGCCATAGGCTCTGTCTGGGTTTCCATTTCATGAATAAGACAACAACCCAGACAGATGGATGCTACACTGGGAGAAGTGGGCTTCTAGATAGGTTTCCTTTTAGGATTTGAACTTAATTAAAAGCAGAATAGCTTTGCTAAAAATATTATGTGGAATTCGAGACTATAAATGAAATGTAGAATTAAAACATTCCTTAGAAATACATTTAAAAAAGCATATATAAAAGAAAGATATTAGTTTTAAAATAATTTTAGAGTAAACTATTGAAAAAATACATTTAAAACACATTTAAATTTAAGCCATTAAAAAATATCTTTACATGACTTTAGACTGCAAAAGAAAATATTTTCATTGATGACTAAATTTTAATGTTTGTTTTAAAGAAGTCCCCATTTTTTGTTTGAGTGTCTGAACTGTTTGCCATTAATTATGGCCACAACCTCTGGCCGTAGAACTCCCACATTGGTGTGCCAGGATACCAATACTAATTCGAATACTCACCGGGCAAAGAGCTCGTTCAGCAGACGCACCAATTCCTCGGCGGTGCACTGGTCCGAGAGGCTGGTGAAGCCGCAAATGTCCGCAAAGAGAATGCTGGAAGAAAATAGGAAAGGGCAAAACACTGATGTAACACAGAGTTTTGGGTATTCGGAAACAAGAACAAGAAAACGCATCATAACAAGTTGATTAAACTTTAAGCTTTAAAAACCTACAACTCTTTCTAAAATAGCTTGCTTAGGTTGAAGGATTTATTTATTTTATTTTTGCATAAATTCCGTTTGTGAGAATTTTTGCCACCTTGCTGCAGCTGTTTAAATTTAAATTCCTTCCCTGCCTAAAACTCAGCTTAGCTTCCTTCTTCCGGCAGATTATTTCCCCTTTTTTGTCTCAGCCTGAATTATGTGTCGGTTATTTATTCTCGCAAATCTAATGACGTTAAATCCATTTCACGTTCGCCTTCACTTGGCCTATACGCCATGTGTTGACAGAGCCACGTTAGCACTGCCACTTGTTTCGTGTTCCTGGCCAGGCTGTCTTCTTCTGATTTTACGACTCGTAACTGAGAAGGGCTTAGTCGGCTCAGCGCGTAATTTAATACAAAATGGCTGAGGTAAACTTTTGGTGGGGTAAACATAACATAAAGCAAAGCAGCACTGGATGGGAGTTCTGGAAGTTAAAAGCGGGAATACCCTCAAGAATTCTAAAGAAGGATAAACGAGACTACTGCCTGCCTTTAATTTTAAAAATATTAAGAATTGAGTTCTGAAATTATCCATAAACTTTATGTTATATTGAATAAATGTTTTCAAAGAAATTTGAATAAAAATTCGTCTCGAATAAATTTTGACACGAAAAGGTTTTTTGTACTTGAATTTCAATGAGAAATCTAATATTCCGACACACCCCAGGTATCCCAACATATATAATATCCACACCAACTATTTTCCATATTTTTCCCCTGGCAACTTGGGACGAAAATCTTGGCAACTCCGTTTTGAAAGGAAGCAAGGGAATAGCAGCAGACAGACGACATTTCTGGCTCAAACAGGTGCGCCCCAAAGTATGCTTTATTATGCTTGCTTGAGTGCTCTGTGTATGCACTGGTATGTGTGTGTGTTGTACGAGTGTGTGTGCAGTTGCTTCAGCTCCTTTTTGGCTTTGCATACAAATTCATTGCTCGCGTTACAAGCTTAGACATTCAGAGACATTCAGAGACTCTCAGCCAAACAATTTATTGACTTTGCATGCAAATAAATTCGCACACACTCAGAGTCAGAGAGATACATTCACGCACACCCGGAGGTCCTGCAGGACCACTCACCTGACATTCTCGTGCCGCTGGATGTATATCTTGTGGAACTGTGTGTCACGTGGCTGGCCCGCAATATCGTCCTTCATCTCCATGGCCACATGACGCGGCAGCACCGACAGCAGCAAGCGTTCCTGCAACAAATGGATCTCCGGTTAATACCCCATATCCATTACAGGCGCTACATGTGGAACAAAGTGTTTTGCCGACCCCAAAAATACGATTTAAATTTAAATCTGGCTTAGGGATCGGTCTGAATAAATTAACTTTACGATTTTGTAACCCACAAAAAAACGTACATTTGCTATAGGATTTGTTACAAGTAAAATTTGTAAGTTGAAACATTCTCTAAGTGTTACATTTGCATTGTAGTTTTCTCTGGGACTTTTCTTGTATTTTTTTCCCCCGTTTACTTTAAGTTCAAGGAGGTTCATCATCAAAAAGGTGCCGCCAAATTATGTAGCCGCGTGGCCTGAGACTCTCTCTGCATGGTGAGTCCTTTGCTTGTTTGTTTCCCAGATAAAAGGCCACCGAAATCACCGTAAAGAACGCTGGAGATGAATCAGTTCCCCGCTGGTCCTCAATCAACATTCCGTTTGATGGCAAAAATTTGTGCGAAATTCGCTCTCTGTTCATTTGTTTGACTTGCCTTTGCTCGTTGGCCTTTTCATGTTGTTTGCTCACACATATGACACCTGCTGAAATTGCTTTGTCTGCGACTCCAAAGGAGGTTCCCCCTGTTAAGGTGTATTACCCACTTTGGTTAGTGGTTGTGGCGAGAGAATGGGTCTTTTTCTCGGGTCACAGGGTGCAAAGATTACCTTTCTTGGTTGTTAGTTATTATTATTAAGAAGTTCTTGCTTCATGTTTAATTTTTATCTTTGCCCTGTGATAAGTTTCTAGTATCTCCAAGTTTGATTACCGGTTCCCAGTTCTCAGCATTAATAAATTTTCAAGTATTCTCTACGTTTTTGAAGCACCTTCAATTTCCTTCTAAATTTAAATGGAAATAAAACCCCCTAAAAGCACTCACCTGTTGCTGATTCTCGCGCTGTGTCCGCAGCCTGGCCTCGATGCACTGCCTCGTCTCAATGAACGCCTTGCGCTGGGCCTTCTCCTTGGGCCAGTGGGTGTAGACTCCGGTGAGATTGGCCAGGAGCAGGGCCACCAGAGTGCAGAGCAGCTGCGGGGACAGATCGGTGGGGCATTAATGACATTACAGGCCATAAATACAAGGAAAACAACACTTAAGGAGGTGGAGGGAGCTCCCTTCACATTCTCGATTTCATTCAATTTTGCGGCAATTTAATTTCATTTCAATTATGTCTACTCGCAGGCCCTGGACACGTGCCACTCTCAGCTGCTGCTGCTGCTGCTGATTTTCCGCCCCCTGATTTTCCCATTTTCCCTCCCAAGGGGGGCAATTAAAGCTAGCTGTCCGCCTTCCCCGCCGCTTTATGGCGCTGTGTGTCTCACTTTTATGGTTCGCTAAATCAATTTGCATTTGCGGCTCAGTGGAACTGCCAAACCTGTTGATAAATGGCTCTATGCTTCATTTGAAATGTAAACAACAGCCGGAGGATGTCAGATATTTGATACCCGAAGCCCAACTATGGTTGTAGCCGAAATTTGAGTAGACAAACATTATCCTTTTTGGCAAATTAAAAGTGTAAAATTGCTGTAAAGTATTGGTTATTACAAAATCAAAATATGACAAATAATTTAAAATTTATATTATTATTTTAACATTTCTGCTCTCGATATATGTAATTCTACTTTATTTTAAAGCTTAAATATTCTTGTTTTACTTGTATTGAGGAATTTAAATTTCAAATACCTCAAATACCTTAAAATTCAGTCTCTCCCAAACACAATACCGAGAACGACTCAACCAAGCTTAGACCACACGTGTGTCATGTGTCTGGCACTCACCTCCTGCCATTTGATGGCCTCCTTTGTAGGCTCATCTTCTCCGGCGGCGGTGAACCTCAGGCAGGTGTACAGATGGACGACACTCAGGAGGATGCCACCGATCAGAGCCTCCCGGAGGCGCAGGGGCAGCATCGTGTAGGTCATGTAGATAAGGACGATGCAGCAGGCGCTGCCATTGAAGGATTTGCTGCCGGAGAGGAGAGATTCGGACACGAGAAGAGCGATTAGCACCAAGGAGCACAGATGTGGTTGTTTGCTTAGCAGGATTTTAGCTGATGGTTGCCGGCCAAGTTCTCGCAATTAGCGAGCCGTGAATGATTAATTTCGTCAAGCCAGGCAACAGCTGCCAAGCACTTAGAGAAATTAAGGGGTAAATACAAAAATAATCCAAATATTTTAGGTTTCAAAATATATGGAATATTTTAGGTCTTGTGAGAATTACTTATACTTTTTAAATTTAATTTTCATAACAATTTAATAAGGAATTTTCCCTGTGTAAGCTTAATAAACGACCTGTTAACCAACCTTGGCTGCATGGCATAGCTGACGGCGACTTCGATGGCCAGGAAGGTGCCCAGAATGACATAGGAGACGAGCACAAGGAAGATCTCGTTCATGGCCGGCTTGGAGAGGATACACAGCAGGACTGTAAGCAAACACAGACAGATTAGGAGCCAAAGTCAGCGGTCACGAGAAAGCAACAACTCACAGGAGTAGACAATCCCGCAGATTAGCATGACAATGAGGAAGACCAGCACCGACTCATCCACCTGCATCAGGAGAAGGACCAGGACGTGGCCGTAGCTCAGCGCAGTGTCAAAATTATCGGCGCCGACTGACGGTCCTGCGTTTGACGATGTGTTTAACACTTCATCACGTTCCACAAGCGAAATTTGATTGTTGTCGCGGACACGCGGCGTATACGTAATGTGTTTACTACCAGAACTCCGCCCTCCATCAGCGTCATCATCACCATCATCGAGCTCTATAGCCGGAGCTGTGTAAATATCATCGAGGGCTGTGTCAACAATCAATCCTCCGCCTCCTCCACTGACCAGCCCGATCTCGTCCAGACTTCGCTTCTCCCGTATCCTGTATCTGCAATAAAGTCCGAAATTTCATTTCACTCGCATCTCAATTGATGAAAATGTCTGTGTTTTGTGTTTGGCCAACTATCCGTCTTGTTGCCATTTATGGCCAACATAAATATTTGTGCGAAAATAAATCTAAATGTAAATGGAAGCGTCTGAGGAAATGAATTTGCAGAGTCAGTTATCGAATGCTCGTACGTTATGGATTAAAGTATTGGCTTGTTGGCTTATAAGAGATACTCCTCAATCGAACTAATTTGTTGGCAAATATGCAGTGAAAATAAATAAATAAATGGAGAAGGGAAAATTCGAGGAAAAGCGGAGAATGTCAATTTAAGATGTGGATTTTAAAAACAAACTATGACGCACTCAATAGCTGCAACGGATTTTATTTTATTATTTTTTGTATGCATCTCAGCTTTTCCATTTAGCAGAATTTTCTTTCAGCATAATTTTATTATAACTGAGACTCAAATTACGCTGAAATGCATGGAGCTCGATCCGCTTCTATTGATAGATTTCTTTATAATATATATGTACAGCACATTATATAAATAAATCCGGCAAGGCTCTTCCTGGAATTTATCTCTTGAATAAAGACCCTTTAAAATTGTCTAAATAATGAAAAGGAAAAATCTGGGAAGAGCCTTGCTTGATTTATTTATAAACGTGTTGACCATTGCTTGAATAAGTAATCCATTTAAATTTCGTTTGACATTTTCTCTAACCAATTTATATGTAGTACAACCTTGATATTGCTTTAAATTTAATTTCCTTTCCCCTGATTAAAGCCTTGTCATGGATTCGCTTCGATCAATTGTGGCCTTTGCCGAGTGGCAAAAATTACTTTTCTTGAAGCTTAACGTGTTCCAGCCTCGCCACTCTGCCTTAAATTCAATTTGAGCCTACTTTGGACATACTTTTATGGGCTCAGCTCCACTCGGCCAGGCTAAAGTTGTTTGATTGAATTTCAGAGGCGCGCACAGAGTAAAACCTCAAATAAGAGCGCTGCAAAATATGAACCGCCTTTTGGGAAACACATTGTCGGTTCGGGGTGACCTGTCAAAAAGTATATCTCACCTAAACTTTTTACCTCTCCCTATCTGCAGTGCTGAGAAGTTGGCTTTATTTTTTACCTAATAATGTTATATTTGAGGTAAATAATAATTTTTTTTTCTCTTTTAACTTATTTTAGAATTAATCTTTTTGTAAAGGTATTTTGCCCATCAAATATGTAAGGTAAAAGCATTTTTTTATTAAGATAAAATTGTGTACCTCTTGTAAATTAATTTTCGCCTCCCTCAGCTATTTTGAATGCCTTCAAATTTGATATTTTTGCTACCTTAATACCTATAGTAATAAGTAATTGGCAGCACTGGCTCACCTGGTGCGATGCTGCTGGTGCTCCTTGTGTTTGTAGCGATGCTTGTGGAGCCGTCGATAATGTTTGCGCTTCTGCCGCCGAAACTGCCACTGCCACTGCCGCCATCCCGGCCCATTACCGTCCTCGTCAAAGTCGGCAAGGTCGCGGTTAACGGCGGATTTCAAATCAGAGCCTCTCGGCCAGCTCGCACTGGTATCGAAATTCGGCAAGGGGATGCTGCTGTTGCTGCTGCTGCTGTTGCTGGTGCTGCCAGGGGCAATTTGTGGGACGGCTGACGCTGGAGGCTTTATTGTGGTTGTCGTCAAGTTGCCACCGGTCGCATTTGCGTCCAGACCGATTTGCCCGATTTCCAGGAGCAGGGAGCTGCTGCGCCGCAGCTGCAGCGTGGTGAAGACCAAGTGCGTGCAGGACAGGGCCAGAACCAGAGCCAGGAGCAGGGCCAGGATGTGCGTGGTGTTGCTTTGGTTCATACGCAGAAAGTAGCGCTGATACAGCATTTCCACCTGAATGAAAGGAGGAAATTAGTGCACTGGGAGAAATGTATCTTTGAGATTTAAATATGTTTATTAAAACACTTTAGTTTTTACTATTAAAAACAAGTTTGCAAACCTTTCTAAAATAAAAAATCGAAGAAAAATGAAATTTCTTACTATAATAACTATTTGGCTTAATAGGAAATCCATAAATTCAAATTTACACTGAATTATCCCATGATAATTTTCTAATTAAGTTTGAAAACAGAAGTAAATTATTTTCAGATCCTATCTAAAAGAGCATAAAATAAAATCAAACTTTTTCAAAGTGCTGGGAAAAAAGTTGAGAAAACTAAGTAGCAAGGCAGGCGAAAAAGTTCCAAAGAACTTTGGCAGGAGCAGTGGAAGTAGCTGTGGCAGTAGCAGAACCAGGGCCAGTTTGGCAAAGGATTTCATGCTAAGCTTGCAGCGTAAGTAGCTTACCTGGAGATTCTTGAACTGGTGCGTGGAGCAGAGGCGCAGGATGATGCGGTTCAGACGGAACCAGAACGAGATGCTGGGACTCACCGGACCGTTGGCCGCTCCGGAACCGCCACCGCCGCCCGGATTCGGATTGTTGGCCTCCAGATTGTTGGGATCGCCTGAAACCAGAGTCATTCAATATGCGGCAGGGGCTTCTTCCTAGGCCTCGCCCAAAAGCCAAATTAATTAATACCTCAGGCGGAAAGTTAAGTTGAATTTGGAATCTGAATCCGAAATTCAGCTGAACTCCAATTAGATTCCCCAAAATGATTACGTTTCGCAATCTGCATTTGCAATTGCAGCTGGCACACAAATAATTACACATTCGAGTGACTTTGCAAATGGGAAAACCTTTGGCTACACATTAGAATTATGGAAATGTAGGAAACAGCACGGAAAGGCTCTCCAAAGTTTCGTATTCGCAGGAGGATTGTAATTTTAAATACTCATTGACATGTGTGAATGGCTCTGTGAATGATATATTATTATTCAATGTAATGGCTTGCGTGAGCTGAAACCCAATGAGGCTGTTGATGACTTTTAAATGCAAATGCAAATGCCTGTTGATAATATCTGTTGACACATGATTCGTATAAATAAAATGGTGTAATGAATAAAATAGCAACCTATTTGGGCTGTAATCTGGGATGTTTTAACCTATGACAGATAAAATCACAGAGGTTTTTGTCTCTCTAATGAATATTTTCCAGTTAATTCGCTGGTAAACGTTTGCTGTCGAATAAAATGTTTAATTAGATGCATGACTAGGCTTAAAAACTATAAGCTTTAAATGCAGATTAGGCCAAATGTTGATTTTGATGGCTGTAAAAAAGGTTTTTTGTTGGCATAATTAAAAATCAATTGATAGCAAACCTCGGAAACATTATTTTTTATTTATTTGTAAACATAATTAATTTTGGGCATATATTTTTATTAGGAACCAACTAAATAATTCATAGAATGTTATATATTTATTTTCTAAGCCAGGTTAATATATTTCATGCTAGTGCCAATGGCATGTGAACTATTTTTTCACCCATGCTAACTTGATGAGCCCATATTGTGTGTGCCATTTTTAGAATGACAAACCCCAACCAAGTTTGTGTACCTCCCTATTAGTACCATACATATGTATTTCCTTGGCCATTGTGACATCGAGTACAATTCATTCGCTTAACGTGTTATACACATTTTCGATTTGCCAGCCATTGTGTGTGGCACATCATCATCATCAACTGAGCCTGACATTTCTGATGTCCTGCCCGGCCCCTAACCTAAATAAAATCCCTGCGAGAAATGAGAATGGAAACCTTGATTTCAAATGCAACACACAAAGCCATAAAATATTTTATTGTAAAATGGAGAACGTCAGCCAAATCGGCATATTAAAATCATTCAACTGTCCCGTGCCCTGACCACAATGCAAAAAACCACAGCAAGCACACACACAATGCCTGTGTGTGGCAGAGTGTAGTTGGAGATGTGGGCGGGATCTCGGAATATGTTTTTATATGCATCAATAAATAAATGCCAAACGTGATTATGTAAATTCCTTAGAAATCTACGCAGCCTCTCCTATATACAGATGTCTATCGAAGCCATGCAAAAACCGAAGGCGAGCTCTGTGCCTTTCGCAGGAAACGCAAACTAAAATAAATCTGAGATAGGGTCCCTGGGTGGTGCTGGGTACTGGGTACTGGGACGATGATGATGATACAGGAGAAACCTGGCAACCTTGAAGGGCTGGTGAGCAAAAGCGATATGTGAGTGAAATGCCAATGACAAGGAAACGTGAGACGAGCGACGAGAAAAAAGAGGGAGACGAGACTGCGAAATAGCCTCGTCAAATTCAATATGACAATGACAATCAACTTGTGACATTTTGAGCGGAGGCGGTGCGGTGGGGAGCGGTATGGAAAGGGAAAAAAATAGGGGGCATGTGTGCATGTCGGTATTTTTATTGACCCTCAGTAGCCGCCAATAACGAGAGGTAAACGCTTTCCAATTACCCAAGATTTCTTCCACATTTTTCCCATTCTTCTTACCGGGCTGCAGCAGCTGCGCCTCGTCACGTTGGTAGATCATGGGGCTGTGGCACGTGGAGCTGGAGTTGGTGGAATCGATGGATTCGTCGATGTTGCAGCGCGTGATTCCAGCCTTTTTTGGGGGAACAAAAAGAGTGGAATAATTAAATTATTATGACTGCCAGGCATAAAATCCTATTTGTATATTTCAATTAAGCCGCAAAAAGGTCAATAAAATGTAGATTACTTTGACCTCGCCAGCAACAGGCTTTCAAATGCGATTTTATATAAATTAAATCAATAAATGTTGTATGAACTTATTAATCAGACTTGATTGGGTTCTAAAATTATTATCAGTAAATTTGTTATTAAAATGTAAAAATTTAAAAGGTCAACATTACAAAAAGATTCTTTCAATTAAGTTTTAAAATAGTTGCCCAATTTAAAAAATATTTTATTATCGAAATTAAATGATATATTTTAATAAATGCTACGATTCAAATAAAATACAAATATAGTTTAATTAAACCGCTAATAAACTGCAAAGTATAATGTATTCAAAGCGAAAATAAATTGCTTTTAAACGTGTTTTATTGACAATAATTGAAAAATCATAGAGCTAAGCAGAATGGAAATGCGTTATAATACCAGAGGCAATTGAATTTAAATGAAACACAATTAAATTGGGAAATTAAAACTTTTAGCAAACCCAATTAAGGAGAATTACAAATGCTCTATTTTCTGTGTGGTATCATCACATAACATTAGGCTAGTTAAATATTTAGTTTTAGTTAGTTGGCCCTATTATCACATGTTTATGTTAAATGTTTCTGTTCTCATTTTAATGAATGTACATAAAGTATTCATTAGACCCTTTCAGGTATGCTATGATTTTTTTGCGTCCGCAAACAATTGAACTAAACGTTTTACCCACTCAAACACACACCAACGCACACTCGCACACACTTACTTTGGCACACCCAGGCAAGCTGTGAATCCCCCGCGGCGTTTTTAAGCAAATTGCCGCCCATTTGAATGCCAGAAAATGCTTTTTTCTTCGTTCCTCTGCTGCCTTTTTTTTGTTGCCTTTTCAATTTGCTAAACTTTGTCAATTGACTCTTGACAACGAACGCAAATAGAAATATACACACTCGCACCACACACGCTCCCATACACACAGAGGTGTGCAGTTGCCAAGTGGCCCCTTGTGCATGCCGGCTTAGGTATGCATGTGGGGGTGTTCGCCTGCGTGTGCCCGTGTGCCAGGACATCGCTTGTTAGTTGGCATTAAAACACGTTAGCTTTTTATAGAGCGAAGCGTATCTAAAAGACATATACATCGAGTGGGAAGGTGTTGTCAGGGTAAAGAGAACTTAAAAACTCAAATGAAAAAAATGCAAAGAATCGCTGGGTTATTTTTAGTTGAGTATTAGCCTTAAAGTCGTTAAAAAACTTTACTATTCTTGTATAAAAATAACAAGTTTATTTGAAAAAAACATTTTATGATAAAGGATAAAATTCCAGCTTAGTTCCTAATCTTTATGAAAGATTAGGGAAGTTTTTAAAAGAAAAAATGCTTTCAAAATAAATAAATATTTGTATTAATTTAATAAAATTACTAACCAACTTTATTATTCCTCCAAAACCCACACAAATTACACAAAAAAATTTTGTTTAGTTATTTTTAATTGAAAACCTGAAAACGTAAGCCTCCTGTTATCCCACCTTGCTAAAAGTTTACGCTCAAACCGTAACTAAAACCCAAGTAAGAAGCCCCCGTCGAAATTGATTCAATAAATAAATTAAAAAACAAAATTAAAACAAAACTTGTGTGTTGATCAAGTTTTGGGAGTTTTCCCTTTGCCCAGGGCTTTCTTCCCTCGAGGCCAATTTCGGCATCGATTGCGATAAAACAATAAATTTAATTAAAGCAAAATTTCCTGACATCCTGTTGCTGCCTGCCTGTGTTTGCTTTTGCCAGATTGTTTGACTTTAAATACACTTCCCAGGACACACGCCGAGTCCCTTCTCGTTTCCCATTAGCAACTCCGGCCGTCAATGAAATTGTATTTAAATTTAGCCCGGCCCGGCTTATTTGTGGCGCAATCAAATTAAATATTTAAATCCCACAACAGGTAAGGAGGGTGCCAGCCGCCTGCTGCCGACGTTCTGTCCATTAGGCGGACAAATTAATTGATGCCAGAATCCCATTGGCTCCCCATCCCCATCCCCGAGCCATACTCACCGCAATCAAACTGCTGCTAACCATGGCCTTGCCTCCCTTGGCACTCGTATTGAAATGTTCGATCACCTCCCAGTTGGACTTCTTAGGCGTCGATGGCTGCGTCTGGGTTTGCGGCGGCTGCGAGGGAGAGCCCGCTCCGGAGGAGCTTCCGCCACCACTCTGTCCCTGGCCGGGCACATGCAGCTCCATGGAGGCCTGCTGGCTGCCGCCGCTGCCCGCCTGCCGCAGCGAGGCCGAGCGGCTGAACAGCTTTCTGGTCTTGCTCTCCTGCGAAAAAAAAACACAGCGAAGGCAGGATATAAAAAATGCGAGAAATGGCTCATTGGGTACACTGACGAAAAAAGGGTAAATAGAATTAAGACATACTTGTGATGATTGAAGAATAAATTTAGGAAAATGTTATAGGACAGGAAATTGTCACTTTCTTATAAGCAAAATTGTGACTTTAATTTTAGAGAATTAAGATCTTGTTACAGAACTTTTAGTTAGCTTAAAAAATTATATACTATTCGAGTTTTATATTTATTATTATTTTACAATTTATTTTAAATTTAAATATAATTTTAAAAATATTTAAATAAATATTTAGTTTTTTCTATTTTTAATTTCCATTTCCCAATTTTTCCGAGTGCACCCTTTTGCGTAATGACTGTGCGCTTGTGTCTGTGGGTCAATTAGCTTACCTCCTTGCTGCTGGCGAGTCCTGGGGCTGCGCCTGCCGCCCCTCCTGCTCCGCTGCCTCCACCGCCGCCATGGCGCATTCCCCGGAGGGAGAGCCGCTTGGACCACTCACGCTTCTGGCTTTCCGACGACAGCGAGCGAAAGATGTGGGTGGCTCCGCCTGACCCACCTGGGGCCGCTCCCGGCACTCCACTCATCCCGCTGAAACAAGAAGATGGGGAGAACGAAATTGATTTTCATTTTACATGCTAAAAGAGAGCGTGGGGCATGGGAGAGTGCGCTAATTTCTAAACAAATTGCCAATTTTTGCGCTCGACAGCGACAGAAAATGGCATTAAAACAATAAATTCGATTTTGCACAAGCGAAAGCCCAGGCAAAGGCAAAGGCAAACCCCAAAACAAAGCAACTCGAACAGAAACTGCCGCCCCCGCAAAAAAGCATCGCAAACTGACGCCGCCAATAAATATATCGTATCTACTTTTCGGATTTCCCCCCGTCAGAGTCATGCCTTCCCTAAGTACGTATATATTTTGGTAAGTTCTTATTTATTTTTTTTCTTTTTGGGCGAGGGGAAGGGAGGTTTTTGTTTTTGGGTGCCGGCCCACTTAAGTCTCACGAAATGCTCGCCAGACACGCAAGGTCCTATCAAAACAGGAGCCACGGGGACGGGGACAGGGAGTGCCAGAACGAGTACAACTTCAGATTGTTTGTTAAATTTTCGAATGGAACAAAAAGTGGGAGGAAGAAAATGTAAAGAAATTTATCGGTGATCTGGCGAAGTTTTAATACCCTTATAAACTTCCAGAGATTATCTCAGAAATACTGCAGATGAGCTGCAGAGAAGGTTTATGGGTTTTGCCAGGCATTGTTTAAGAATAAAAAGGATTTCCTAAATATTAAATACATGCAGAGGAAATGTGACTTTGGTTCATTAGAAATTGTGAGTTAGTTACTTAAATATATTTATAAATATCTTTGATTAATTTTAGCAGCACCTGCTTTTATTAGTAACATCATGTTTAATTTTTAAATCACACTACAAAGTCAAACAGCCCGATTTCATTAGCATTTCAAACAAAACTGTGCCACAGACAACAGCAAAACATTGGAGGTGGAAAAGCAGGGCGGTAAAGGCGGAAATAAAAGAAAAGCAGGCGGCTCGAGGGAAAAACTTCCATTGTGGAAAGTCTTTAAGCCAGGCGCAGGTCGTCGTTCGCCGGCTTCTTCTTGTACGGCTCTTCGGCGTCTCGTCTTCATCATCATCGCCGCCTTTGCCTTTTGTCGGCTTTTGTTTTTCGCCAGAGGCGGCGTTGAAAACTTTGCCCATGGAACGCAGAGGGGGCGTGGCAGGCGGAAAAAGGGGGGCAGCGGAAGGGGCCCAACACAAGTGCCTGGCCACCGGCATAAATATGTCAAAAACACAACGCTCCGCGTGCTATAAACAAATTGTTTTGGCTGTTGCCAAAAAAAGAAACAAAAAAAACAAGAATGAAAAATTTCAACAAGAAATTCTTCTTCGAAAAAAATTGGAAAATTGAATGGAAAAACTGAATATGTATTAAAAAAAGACAAGTACGCAGCTATCGAGTAACACAACAGACAACCCACCGAAATTCACTTGAGAAATTCCTTGGAAATTCTCTTGAATCAGTTCGCACAATTTGCCATTAAAAGTTCTTTGTTTTCCATTTAGTTAAACATTTCTGCAACCCGTCGAGCACTCAACTGACAGGGCAAGAGGCGAACGGGAAGCTCATAATATAAACTATAAGTCATATTTCTTAATTTCTGCTAATGAGAAATATTTGTGTAGTATTTTTCACTGGATATCAACAATCCATGGCGAAGGTCGTAGTATTTCCCATTAAACACCTCATTAGGTCTTAATAATCAGCCAGCTTGTTCTATTTTTCTTTAACTTTTCGCAACAATACCATAAATTGTATGTGGAAACTAATTGATCAATAAATATAATCCAAAAATACTCATCTCAAATATGTGCAGGAGAAAAACTCTACAAAGTCAGCCTCAATTAAGAAAACTTTTCGCCGGGGAGAAAAACTAAAGAGGCAACTTTATATTTAGGCGGCTAAAAGTCACCAAAGTTTGCTACCGCACAGAAAATACAAAAAAGCACAACTTTGGCCAACTTCCGGACTCATATGCAAAATAGGCAAAGGAAAAGTCAGGAATTGTGTGGAAAATCTGTGGAGCTGTTGCCGCGGCAATTGTAAAACTCTCCTTGACAAAAGCCCATAAATGTCTTCATCGTCTGTCATTCGACACTTATCGCTGCCTCCAGAAATCATCTATTCAATGACTTAAGTCTTGAGCTATTTTGCATCTCCCTACGCAGGCTCACGGGCTTTTTCAAATCGAAGGAGACAGACGGTGAAGGCCTGTTGACAGATAGCAGGATACCAATGGATTTAATTGGCCCGAACTTTGTTTTGTTTTGGTCCTTTGAGCATAATAAGCAACAGCTGAATGCGTAATCAATCATAAATTATAATTTTTGCCAGCTAAATCAAATGATTAATCACAGGCAGTCGGAGAGCAGAAAATGTTTGTCATGCTGCAGCACAGTTGCCAATCATTAGCAATCGAGGTGGGATTGAGTTATCCGTGTCAGGAGTATCCTTTACATTTAAGGAGATGTAAGATACATCAATTTTGTTCTAGTATTAAATATAAATTAATTTGAGATACATAGGAAAGGATCTTTCTTTAAAAATAACTTTTCCAAGACTGGGGTAAGGTCTTAAAATTTTAAGACAAGGTTTTGTAACGCTCTCAGGGTTGAATAAGTATTGGAATTCTATCTCAATCTTTAAATATTTATTTTAAAATGATTAAATGTTGGAAATAAATAATTTTAATTATTAAATAGAACTACTTTATAATTTATTTATGGAAATTCTTGAAATGCTTTCGAATTGCTCTAAGTATATAACAGGGAGATCCCCGTATTCCACCGAAATACGTGCAGACTTGCAATAATTCTTGGCATTCGGCCACCCTTAATACTCCCTCGTCAATTTTAATTCCCCTCGCTTATCCCTTGTTTGCATTTCTAATATAACAAGAGCTTTTGGAACCCCTCTAAATCAATGTCATCACCCCGCTGCCCACACCGCCGCAATATTTGCACACCTCGCCAGGTAAATGGCAAGCAAACAGTCCCGACATGTAGGAAATAATGGTATATCGCCTCGGTTATATTCGATTTGATACGATTCGATGTGATCCTATCGATGCCGCAGTTCGATGGCAATTCATTATGTTAATGGCGCTAATGGTCTGGCAAATATTGTGCCAACAACAAAAACATCAGAGCCGGGGCGAAAACAAGAAAGCACAGCAACAGCACCAGGATAAACTTTGTGTCAGCAACGCACAATAACGAAAATTAATAAAAACAAAACCAATTTGATAAGCGAAGCAAATTAATGAGGGCGGCGCTTTTCCTCCTCCGCATGCTTTACAAAAAACAAAAACATGTGTAAAAGGGAAAATGAGGAGGAGTCGCAGAGTTTTTCTGACTTTGTGATACCTTTAAATGGCAATTAAAAAATTATTTTATGATTTTTTAAATCTTGGAAGCCCTTTAAAAATGTAGCAATTTTCCTTAAACTACAGAAATAATAAGTGAATCATTTAAATTTAAAGGAATTTAATCATTTTTTAATTGTTAAGGAACCAGAGTCGTATTAAATAAATAACTCATTCATTATTTAAAAACTTCGAATATAAAATCTTGATTATTCCTTGCCTTTTTAATTTTTCTTTACGGCTTTTATGTGCCTCGACTTGATTTATTTAATTAAACAAGTGTTTTTGCCGGTGATATAATGTTTACATCCAGTAGTTTCCCAAAATTTGGTATTATTGTAGATAAGTTTCAATAAAGCAAAGCAATAATATTTCCCCAAGAATACTAGATATAAATTATAGAAGTACGGACTTAATGCCAAGAGTTTTGTGTGGGAGCATGAGCTTTGTCCGTTTCCTCTTTCACGCCTTCTCATGCATATTCATTCATTAAGCGGGCAACAGAACAGCTGCTGGCATTTGGCATTACCGCCCGAACCCGAACCTCCTTCTACCCCTCCCACAAACACACACACCCCATCTGCTCACACACTCACTCCCCTATCACCACCCCCTGGGCTAGCCCCACAACCATTGCCACACAATGTTCCAGCCTCTAGGTAAGTTCTCTCTAAATATAGTTAGTGAAGCCAGCATTCACGCACTCATACACGTGCGACCAGCACTCACCCACATACTCAAAAACACACGCCACAATTACACTGAGAATAAAATAATTTTGAATAGGTTAGAATATATATTTATATATCATTCATTAATTTATAAAGTACCAGTACATAAATGTAAATGGACTCTCAAGTTCTGAATTTTCTTTGAAGGCTACAAGTACAATTTCTTTTCCCCTGTTTTCATTTTCCTGGATTTTAAACATAAATTTTGCATAAATAATTAATAACATTAGAATGTCAACATTTACAGTAGTAATCCCGTAATTATTCGAATTATAAAATCCACCCAGTGTACTAGATATATTTTTAGATGCCGCCAAATGTTTATGCTGCCATGTGCTGCCTGCTGTTTGTTTTTGTTCCTGGTCTGCTTTTTTTGGGCTTTGCTGCTTTTTTTGTTTACGCATCGTCATCTCTGGGCGTTTTGTATAATGTTTGCATTTCATTTGACGCGTTAAGGTGTTTTACGGTAGGAAATTTGCATTGCCAACGAATTCATTAGCCGGGTCGAGAGGTGGGGGAATACCAGGTGATAGCCGGCTGTGTGTGAGAGGTGTGTGTGGGAGGAGTGTGCCAGGGCAATGCGTGTGCCATCCGAAAATCGGACCCTGACACTGAACCAAAAGCAATGTGTGCCACGAAAGCTTTTGACTATTGAAAGGGCGAACAAAGATAAATACTCGAAATGTTATTCAACTTGAATCAATAACACAAGATAGTTTAAATGTATGTGAGAAAAGGTATTTACAAACGCTTTAGAAGCATGTATTTATTTATTATTTAGATATAATTAAAAATATGTTATAGGCAGCTATTTATTTGAACATAAATATATAAATAGGTAAAGTATCAAGGGTCTAGATGGAAACTGATAATTAAATAATTGTTATAATTTAATCTGTGCTTTTCAAAGGAATAAGAATATATACCATGTACCATCTTTTCTATTTTTTTTTTAAATTAATATACATATTTTCTTTAATCTTTTATTCCTTAGTGAAATACTTAAATCACGTTCAATCAAGAAATTATTTAAATTCATACAGAAGCTACCATTCAAGGTCTACCATACCCATTAATTAATATTCTCCCGAGAGCAGCCCCATTTAATTGATGGAAAGGGAATTTTCCCTCCCACAACCCAGCAACATGAATATGTGCGGTTCGAATAGAATGGGCTAAAAAACCATTCATAATTAATACAACTAGCGAGGGTGAGAATGGAAGGAGCAGGGAGCATGAATTTGTTTAGCTTATAAATTTGTTAAAACAAACCCCAAGCCAAAAACCGAAGCCAAAACCGAAGCAAAAGCCAAATGCCAGACAGAACCCACATATTTGCTGAATGAATTGTGGCCAGAATATGCAAGAAATATTGAGGGCAATAAAACCGGTCAAGAGCATCGTAATAAAACTCAAACAAAAAGGCATTGGACGAGGTCCAAAACGGGGGCTGCGGCAGAGTGAGAGCAAAGTTCATATCCAGCAGCTGAGCGGAAAATGATTTTCAGGCAGCTAAATGGGTAAACAAGATGGCGAAATGACTTACTAATTTGTGACATGATCCAAGTTAGCCAAGCCAAGCGGATGAATGCGACATCCTACCTTTACCTAGATGCTATCATCTCCCAGCTCACTTCCTCCCGCCCTCTGTCTGAGTTTATAGCTTTCGTCCTGTAGTCCTTCAGAAGAGCTTCATTGTCGATGATGTGCATTGAGGAGTGAAGAGAAGCGTCAATGGAAGGAAGAGAGACGAACTGAAGAGTACCCAGTACTTGGGCATTGGAAAATAATAGAAGAACTCAGGATATAACCTATTTATATAAAATAAAATATGAAACTGTTGAACTAACATTTTAAAAAAAAATTTAAACAATATTATTATGAAAAACTCAACACTAAATATTCTCAGTTACTCGATTAGGTGTTACTTATTTCTTTAAAAGGTTTAACAACTTTTGTGTACCTTAAAAGCGTTCAAGGATAACAGGATTAGCAGTCTAACAACGGCCATAAAGTACAAGTATGTACTTTATTAAATTGCAACTTAGTCGCTCGCAATTTGCCGAGGTCCCTCGATAATAAGGCTTAAGTATGCCATTAAAATTATTATTGTAGTGGCGATTTTTATCCCAAATAACAACACACTCCTATATTTTCCTGATCACTGGGTAAATTGGCAACAAAACAAAACAAAACAGTTCCTTTTCCCTTTCCTATTTGCCATCCTTCGTTGGCATTCTCTGTGTTTTGCTGTGTTTTGTTCGCCGGCCTTTCCTTCTCTCCCAGCTCTTCCGTTTGCCATTGGCTTTGTTTATTTTAAGTCCATTATCCGTTATCCTTTATGCGTTGCGCTTAGAGCCATGTGCTCATGTGGCCCAGAGGCCCCAGTTCCTGGCCCGATTCCGATGGCTGGCTGGCTGGCTTGCAGGCCAATTCTTGGCCCCGGTGACTTTAGCCCTCTGCTATGAATAAGCCCTTAGTCGGTTGTATTTCCATGCGCTCTTGCATATTTAGTTTGCGGTTACAAAATGCTCCCCCTCCTGTTTAATGTTTGTGCGAAGCCCGCCTGCAAATTTCATTAAAGTTATGCAGCCAGCCGGCAGGCTATGGCCTTTTCCTCTGGTCATCTGACCTGGTCGCATGGAGTGTTAGGAGGACCTCCTCCGAGTCACTGGGCAATGTCAAGTGCCGGTTTGGCAGATAGCCAGCCAGCCAGGCAGTCAGCTCTCAAAGCCAGGACCTTCGCCTTCGACGTCTCCAAGTCCTACGTCACCGCTGAAGGCAGACCTCGAGGCATTGATTGCCCAGCCGCTCATAAACACAGATCTCGAAAGGAAAATTAAATCAAAAAGTGTAAATGCATATTTAATTACACTGGCAGAAGAGATGTACTGATATACTAAGCGATGGTAGGAAAACTTGATTAATGGAGAATTATGGTTCTGTAGAAATATTTTAAAAATAAATTTTTCTGGAGTTAACTTATATTTACAGAGACTTAATATTTGTAGGAATATTATCGGTAAACTTTCAACTGAAATATATTTAATTTATTATTCTTTCTGAAGTATTTTCAATTGTTTTTCCCCATTGAAGATAAATCAATTTCCACATTTTCTTTATTTAATTAAATTCCTCCAGGAATCTTCCACCTTTTCTCACTTTGTTCGCTCTCACAAAGAATTCATAAATGCATTCGCTTTCCGCATTATTTTTTCACTTCATTAAACCGGCACACAAAATGGGAAAGAGAACTGCATTTCGAGCAGAGTCAAAAAATTTCCGATTCGAATTCCGTTCGATTGCATTTCGATGCTCTTGCATGCCGCATAAAGCACGAAGTTTATGATTGTTTATATGGCGGACATGAACACACATTCTTGCACATCCGCATATGCAGTTCTGTGTGTTTATACACCAAATATTGGGTGTGTGTCTGGATGGCGGATTTTCACGGACAATTGCTGAGTAAACAGAAAATCGTGTTCAGTTCATTGTTCGCGTAATGTTCTTACATTTATTTCTGTTTAATTTGGCAACCGGAAAAGCCGCAGCGAAACAATTTTTATGGAGTCAGGTGGCCGGGGCCGGTTTTTTTTTACCCCGAATAGCAAATGGACCATAAACGAAGGGGACAAAAGTGAAGTAATTGAGTTGAACTTGAATTTTGTAGTCTCGTAATTGAGTTGAACTTGAAGGCAGCGTTTTGTGTTTCAGCAACGAAGTGTGGCAAGTTCAAGGACTCGCATTTTCCATCTCATGTGTCAAAGGATGCCCGGGGAATTAAAGCAGAACCGTATAGACTAGAAACATAAAAGCTGCAGCAGAACGGAGAACATATTGAACTGAGTGCTCCTCCGCCTCCGGGATTGGGAGGTTCCGGATTTTGGTATCCGGAGAGTGGGAAATGGGTTCACGGGCTCCTAGGGACTGACTGGCCAGAAGTTTCCATCGAATTCGTGCGTGGACTACAAACAAAAGAGGATTTTATTCGCACTAATCAGAGAACGAGTCCGGCCCTCCAAGGAGAAGGGTCGTAGGTCAGTGAAGGAGAGCTGGGAAAAATAATTCCATGAATAAATTAACGCGCTCAACAGCTGATTGGATTTGGCTTTTAAAGGATAGATATATATCCCCAATGCGAGAAGCATATTCAATTACTAATTAAAGATGGCCAAAGTGGCTACAGCTGCGTATATAAATACTTGGATTTATCTGCAGTGAAAGAGGAATACTAAGGAATAAAGAGGCAGGATACTCTATGCACACAACCTCTTAAGGTAATAAATACATTATAACAGCATCTAGAAATATAAAATATATAAATTCTAAATATTTGTTTTGACTTTATTTTATTCTTAGAAAACATTCTGAACATGCCAAGCTGCTAAAAATACTTATCCCCACCCAAGGCAGAGTACGCTCTCATTTGGAATTGGAAATCTAATGAATTACAGCCGAGTAAGTGTGCTCAAAGCTTTCAGCTAATGACATTCAGGCTAATTAGTAACGTGTTCACACAAATTAGGCATAGATTAGATGGAATATCATTCGATATGGAATTGAATTCCAGACGACAGGTGGGAGCAGTCTCAAGCCAAGGAAACCCATGCACAGTAATTGGTAATATTAAAGTCTTAAGGCAACTATCAAAATAAAGGTCTTACAACTTTTACAAAAACTTTTTAAGGCCTCGTTCTAAATGGTATTTTAATTTGCGTTGAGCCATCAATTTCCTAAAACGCTCTCGCATCACACCCAGGTCAATTATAAATTCTCTGTAATCCATAAAGTTTCCTCTTTGCCAGATAACTGGCACTTCTATGCGGACACCAGGGCAGAACTTTTTGAGACCATCTTGTAGCCACACCAGGACATTTAGTTGCTCAAAGTTTCAGCTACCTGGCTGCCAGGGAACATATCTTAAGTCAGATGAGCCGGCATAAATCCTCCCTAAGACCAAGGCGAGCCTACGAGATAAAAAGTCATAGAGAACAGCAGGGAAAATACTATTGTACACAAGGAAAAATTACTTAGGCTTGAAATACTAAATAAATAACAAAGTGAAATTATCTTAGATAAAAGGGAAAATAATTTTAGAGGCTCAAATAAATAAATGAATGATCTGTATAGTTCCTATATTTTACAATAAATTGTAAATTAAGAAAACTAAATATTAGTTCTAGAAAACACTTAATTAACAATTGCAAACATTTTGTGTCTTAGATAGTTATTTTCTCAGTGATGGGGGGATAAACAGGAAGTATACCGGATCACAGAATGTGCGGAACTCTGCACAAGATTACACTCCACCTCTGATGGCGCATAAACTTTTGTGTTTAACTAATTGCTGCCTCCCACCACCATCACACAGTCCCACTCAAACACACACACATCCCGGCCCATTTGGCACGCCCCACCTGGGAAACACATGCAATTTCCAACTCTGACACTAAACCGCACTGCCTGGGCTGTGTGGCGGGGGCGAATTTACTATCTCATTATGTATACTTAATAATTTACAAAAATATTCATATTACGCATACGCCCCCGGTACAACGGAAATGAAAACAAACCACCGCCAACATTGCACTGCGAACCACAGTGGACATGTGGGGATAGGGAGGGGCAACGAGAAGAATGTACTAAAATTAACGTAAACAGAAGCCAAGTAGGGTTCGGGTAATGCTTCAGTGGTTTCGCTTGGTCGTGGTCGTTGGCAGTGCTCCCTTCTTGCCCTGTCCTGTGCCCCCTGTCCTGTGTGTGTGTGACGTTTAACATAATTAAATAATTAAGTGCTTAGAGTGGCAGGCAGCTTATGAATGAACTAAAGCGGACAAAGGAAAAAAGTCTTCGAAAGACAGCTAAATTCGAACCTACTCCCACACGCCACGCAGCACACGGGGCGGCTACTTAATGTTTCGGCTATATTAAAAGGAGCAAATCAGAATTTATTTCCTGTAATTTTGCATACATACCTCACAGGAGAAAAGTTTTTCCCAAGAAGTTCCTGTATTCTTTGCCGATTCTCCGCGACTGCTGATGATAACGTTGATGTTGATTAGGCTGATGATAATTTATTTGAGTATTTCGTATGCATTAAAGAACAACATCTGAAGAATTTTCGCATTTTTCCTCGATTGTTTGTTTTTTATTCCGCTTTGTTTTGTTCTCAACTTTTGAACTTTAAAATGTGCGCATTTTTCGTTGCCGAGGCGGCTGCATACCAAATGAAATGCCCGTTTAAAGGAAAAATATTTGAAATAATTATTGTGAATTTATTTTTACATTCCCGGCTCTTTTTGCTCCCTTTCGATACGGCGCTCGTCATTTTGTTTTTCTTTACAGAGAGGGTGCTGTGTGCTGTGAAAAAAGGTCTTGGCAAAATAAACTGTGTAAAAACTTTCTCGCTTTTCACACACACGCGCGAGTTGGAGAAAAAAAATGAAATTCAAATTAAACTGATTTGTTGTAGTCGCCGCCTTTTTGGTTGTTGTTGCCAATATTGTTGCTTGTGCGAGATTTTTATGGTTGACAGTTCGTTTTTTATGTATTTGCTGTGGCCGAAAAGGGTCTTTAAAGCGTGTAACCGACAACCAAAACACCAAAACAAAAAATACATTCAAACGACAAGGAAAGAAATTGTGGCTGAAAAAAATCGTTCAGTTAAATTCTTGATAATCGAAACATGAATGTGGAATTTATGAAGTTGTTTATAATGTCGGAAAATTATTAAACCGTAAATATGCAAGATTTACTGCGAGAAACGTATAAATATATGCATATTTTGCTGTTTTAATATTTGAGTAATCTCCAAAAAATCCTCTACTTTAAAAAGAGATTAGAGAACAATAAAAATACAAAATTCACTCCTGGTGAAACATATTTTGTTGAATATTTATTTCGCATATTTTCTTTTTTAGACAACTATAAAGGCTTAAAATCCATAAATAAGAAACCAAACCACAAAGAAAAACGTAATTATAAAATAAGAAAACACTCTTTGTGCCCAAGAATTTAATATAAATTTCAGCTGGTTGCATTTACAAATTTTGAGCAGAAATTCCTTTATAGACTTCTCCCACCTCCTACCAGTCACACACTGCGTATACGCAACGCGAGCTTTAAACAAAGTTCTGTGGTAATTGGATAGGGAAAATTGGCACAAATCAACTCAAAACAAATCAAATTAATTTGTTTGGTTTATTACTTTGACCCACTGGAGCTTACACTGTAATGCAATTGGGGGAGTGTAAAGCGTGCTGAGACTGACACCAAATGGCTGGCAATTTGCATACGAAATAGGCAAATTGGCAAAAGCTGAAATTGCAGGTGAAAAAAGAGCCAACTGCCATAGGTGAAATTGCATAAAGAGGCGAGTGTACAAATAACAAATCCGAGGCAAACAAAATGATTGAGAGCCATAAAGGCACGCCATCAAGTCATCAATAGGACAGGCCCCGATAGCCATCTCAGCCCCGTCCAACCTCCTCCTCCTCCTCCTCCTCGTCCTTGTCGTCTTTCAGCTCCCCATCAACTAAATCCCAATCAGTCAGCGAGAATCAAAGCAGAAATCAGCGCCCAGCAAAAGTCAAATTAGAAAACAGGAAGAACAAAAAGAATGGAAAAACAATGAGAGAATAAATGAGGTTTTAGAACCACAACATTAACACTCTTTCGTAGGAATAAGGGGTTGCGATTATAGAATATTCTAAAGCATTTCTAATAACAAAGAGGAACCCCTTTACGACGACATTAAATTTGGGATAAGATAAATATATTGGGAATGCTATAAAAATGCTATTGATTTTAAATCACCTGCCAAGGTGCCTTAAAGTATGAAATTCCATATTTAAGTCAAGAAAAGCCAGTTAAACGATTATGAAAACAATGGTTTATTATTTATCTTTTAGTATTTTATTATTATTAAGAGAAAAATTGGAAATCCTCTCAATTAAAGAAATAAAACACGATTTATTCCTATCAAAATATTCATATCAAAGTACCCTCCGTTAGAGTACAAACAAAAACAAAATTCATGGACAAATGAAGCGTCAAATTAGAAAATAATAAAAACAGAATTGTACGGCGAATCAATAGAAAATAAGTATATGAAAATATATACACTGCAAGCAAGGGATTGGGAATCGTAACAACAATAACAAATACAGCATAGATACTTGAGCCGGAAGCGTGCTCGGTGGCAGCAACAACAATGAATCAGGGATCCGGGGATCCGGGGATATTCAAGCCTCCAAGGATGCAGCCCGTGAAGACAGCCAAGCGGCAAAGATAAACCCGCATTGAAATCGCCAAATGAATGGGAATGTCGGGGCCGGGGACGGGATTGAAGCGCGGCGGTGGGGTTACAGCGGATGGTTCGGTGTTGGGTTGCCATTGTTATTACTGCTGTAATACGCTTTGCGAGAAGATTACAATTTCTGATTACTTTGTTATTAATAAACACAAAAAGCGTGCCAAACACATACACACACTCACACTCCCCATGATGCAGGCTGACACATTGCCAACACATTAGTTGATCGACAATGGAAGTACTCAGCTGGAGAACGCTTGGCTTTTACTCACTGAAGTATGGTTAAATGGGATAGGGAATACAGTTTCTAGTTTGAGTGTAAGGTTTTGACAGCCAGAACTACAAAGAGTAATTCATAAATTCTTCAAGCTTCTCAGAAATGGATTTAAATTATGAAATATGTGAACTTACAAGGAGTGTGAATAAATCTTATAATGTAAATAATTACAGAAAAAAGTTATAATTCATTTAAAAACTATGGTTAATTATCTGCAAAAAATCTGTTGGCTTTTGAATGTGTTCTTTAAGAAATGAGGCTTCCAACTTGTCTTAATTTAAAAATACTCTCTAAAATCTGATGAGATAATCAAGTTTAGTTTTTCCGGTTAAACTTTTAATAAAAAATTCCAAAGAAGTATAAAGGACTTCCCCGTAAACAGAGCTCATCATACCTTTTCAATATCTGTGAAAAAAACCGTGAACAATGTCATTGCCCACTCTTTCCCCCTCTGCCAGGATATTCGCCTCCCCCAAGCCGCCTGTCTGCGACGCGTTTATTTTATCATTTTTGTGCTTTGTTAGGCAAAACGGTTTTATTAATAAACTTTTCTGTGCCGAGGCCCACAAAGCCGAACAACAAATACCAAACAACATCGGGAGCCCTTTCCGAGGGAAAATAAAGGAAAGTGCATTTTGTGTCGTCGCCTGTTGTTTGTGGAGGGAAATTCAATGGAGCTGCTAAGCCAACAGCTAGTTGTTGTGACTGCCACTGAATTGATCGGACGGAATTAATGGAATGACAATTGCAAAATGTTTAACAAGAGGCGACACACGAAGACAGATTTCATTTGTTACACAGCAAAAATGTTGCCAAATTAATTGCAATTTAATTGTTTTCACTCGGAGCGAACGAGCGAAAGGGCTTGACTGAATTGTGGTTAAATTAAGTGTGTTTAATTCGTTTTCTTTCAAGGCAATTTCTCGGTTAACAGTTATTTCGGCTATTTCCGTTTATTCAATTTACTTTGCAATTTTAATGCGGACTTAATTCATATTTAATTTTGATTTATTCGAGCTTTTGTTGCCATGTTACTTGAGCGCCTTTCGGGTTCATCTTTACTCGCTGTGGGAGTTCTTTTATGGTAATTTTGATTTATATTTGCTAATGATTTGTGGCTGTTACATTTTCGGGGGGTTTGGTTGTTGGGATAAGGAATGAGTAATTTTTGATTATCTTAAAGATGTTTCGTTTACGGAAAATATTGAAATGTTTATAAATTAACATTAATATTGCATTTTGTTTGGATTTATCAAGCAATTAAATTGAGTTGCCTTCATATAATGTTTGTTTATCGTTTAAGGGGAGGCTGTGTTATAAACTTGAGAAGATTGATATTTTCAGTTTATTTTTATTAATTTTAAATGTTTAGCTTTTGCATTAATTGATTAATTTTTGTTTTATATAATTTGTATTGTTTAATTATTTTTCTGTAAATTTTAAATATCATTTTTAATTTTTATTGAGCAAACCCTACTCAAATTGTCCCAAATACTTTACAAAATTTGAATCCTTGTTATTTTTATGTTCTCCAGTTTTTTTTTGCATCAATTCAAAAATGTTTTTTTATTTAAAAATTTATTTAAAAGCTTTGTATTTTTATTTTTGACACACACGTATTTTCTTAAAATTCTTTACTTATTGTAAATAATTCACTTTTAAGAATATTAGTTTTATTTATATTATTTGTTAGAGGGTGTGTAATATTATGGCCCAAACTCAAATCGTAATTAAGAAAAAAGGTCTACACTTTGCTGCTTAGTTAAGTTAACAGAAATATAGTTTTATAATTATTTTTTGCACACGTTTATTGAGAAAGTATGATAATTTGACATTTATGAATTCATTAACTATGTTTCCTTAACAAAAAAAATTTCGGTTTTAAAAGTTTTTGATTCTTTTGTTTCTGTTTTCTCATTTAATCAATTTTGGCTTTGATCCCAATGTATTGTTATCAATCGTTGTTTATGTTTATTCCATTATCACATCTGCTGCTCCGCTGCCTCACCTTCAGCACACTTTCACTTGGGATTCACTGGGTGATTTTCACATATCGGCCGGAGAGGTGGAGGACGACTCCTCCATGGGGCATTATCTTGTATCTATGGCCCTTCAAACGCTTTTCACTGTTGCTCGGCCGTGTATCTGTGTCTCACTCGCTCGCACTGTGTCTTCAGTCCGGACGCATTTTCCGCTTTTCCGTTTCCGCTCCGTTCGCATTCGGCAATATTTAACCCGCAACTGATTCGAATTTTCCTCGACGGTCGGCTTTTATACGATTTTCCCCGTGGCCGCTTCGTCAAGTGTTGAACGGCCAAAGCTTCGGCAGGCTTTCCCACATTTTCCGCAAGCTTTTCCCGCGTTCAACGCCCAACGAAACATCGCAGTTGGCTTTCAATCAGAAACTGTTTACAGGTGTTTGTTTTGGCCCCGATTTATTTGAGGTTTATGGCCGCCGTCCCCTCCAAAAGAAAATAAAAAGGAAAACCGAAATGGGTAAGAGTGCAATGCACTTAAAGCTTCTTTGGGGTTAGATTTTTATTTGTTTTTGATATCCCGCGCGGAGGAAAACGGAACAGCGGAAAGAATCTACAAAATGCCAGCCACTTGTTGCTTCGACTTGTTTTTCTTTTCTTTTTCCCAACTGCGCGCAGCATTTTTCTCCCTTCTGGTGCTGAATTATTCATAAGTAATTTAACATCGGCGGTTACATCCCATCGCCACCGCCAGAAACATAAAAATCCCATTTATATTTAGGCTCAACACAAACACCCCCGCTCAGAGGAGAAACAACATTTAAAAGTTTTCAAATATTTATACGGCCAATTGGAAAATTGCTGAATTATTGAACTGGCGTGAACTTGTCAGCGGGCAAAGTTGCGGAAAACTTTCTCGAGATTGGTTAATGAAAATGTATGCCGAGCGCCAACACGTAAAGAAAACAATAAAACCCGGCCACGGGCGGCCACAAATCAATTGAGACGGGGGGCAGGCCGGGAAAGGAGCTGCAAGGGCTTCGACGACGACGACGACGAAGTGTTTTCCAGGGAAGAGTTCCTTGCGCCGTTCCGTGCGGTTTGTGAAAACATTTTTCTAATTTCCTGTCATCAATATAAATGAAATGTTCACGGCGGCAATCGACTTGTTACGGGGTAAGATTGGGATTAAGAGGGTATATTCGGGGTTAGTTTGTGATTTAAAAAATCGCAGTTATACATTATTATGGATTAAAAATTATATAAATTTATAGAAATACTTCTAAAGTTTCTATTCCATTTCTCACTATTTTTAAGCTTATTAATTTATTGATTAATATTTATAAAATATTATTATTTGAATTATTTTAAGTTAAAAACTAAAATGCTATTTTGGGTCCTTAAAAATTATTTTTTTTAAGCCAGGTTTACTTTCTTAAAATTGACAAACTTTAATTTTAATTACTAAGTACCTTTTAGTCGACTTCCCCTGACTTTTCTTTGCCTTTTCCCATTGCGTGTGAAAACCAACGATGTCGGAAAAGTATTTGTCTATGTATTTTGTAAAATTAAACAACAATTGTCGCACAGAGCAGAAACAGAAATTCGTATTGGAATAATAGTAGGAGGAGTGACTCGATGGTGCGATGGACTAGAAGCGGAGTCGCTTCACAGAGCGGTAGTGGTAGCCATCATCTAGCAGGGCAGAGGAGTCCTCCTCGCCGTTGGGCAGCTCCTCAACGACAGCATTCCCATCCAGGGGCGGCAGGTACTCCTTCACGGGCAGCAGGTCGGGCACCACCGAGGGAGTTCGGTAGTGATAGCCATCGTCCAGGAGAATGGCCGACTCCACTTCCTTCTCCTCCTTGGGCTGCTCCTCTTCCAAATGCTCCAGGGTCTTGGGCACAACATCCTCCTCGGGTTCCGTGATAATCTCCGCTTCCGGTTGTGGCTCGGTGACGGCCTCTGTGGTGGGCTCCACCGTAGTGCTTTCCTCGGGAATTATTACCTCGGTGGTGGTGGGCTCTTCCTCCACAACTACAGGCGGCAGGTACTCGTTGTTGGGCGGCGGAGGAGGCAGGTAATCGCGGGGAGGCTGGAGCACATGGTTTAGGGTGGCCGCATGCTGCTCCACTGGCGGCAGATAGTCACGGCTGGGCACAGGTGGCAGCACCACCGGAGGCAGGTACTCCAGCGGCAGGTGGCTGACATCGCGACGCACCATCGAGCGACAGCTGGCCAGGCCGAAAGCGGCCAGCAGCAGACACAGCACTTGGGATCCTTGCTGGAATTTTGGAGAAGTTATAGCAGGTTTATTTATTCCACTGATATTTCTTTTGTATGTCAAGATCACTCGGTATTTTTTATTGCATAAAAATCTTGAGTTCGCACACTAAATTATAATTTAATTTATTTATTTTCTGCCACCGCTTGGACTTACCATATTTCTTGTAACTAAAAACGTTTGCTTCACTTGCTCGGCGATCTGGTTCTGACCTGCTCAATCTGTTGGAGCTGCGGTTGGGTTTTGCTGCTGCTGTTGAAATCGATTTAACTATTTATACAAAAAATTAGCGAGACCACTAAAAGAAGTTCGATGGCCAATCGAACGCAATCGAACCGCATTAACACCTTTTGGGCCTGGCATCTTCAAACGTGTTCGACGCCGACTCTTTGGGCCCTGGCAATGGTCATTGATCGGTGAAGAGACCCGGAGATCGGAGATTGGAGACTGGAGCCACGAGAAACTGAAACTGACTCGTGTGTTTACCTATTTGCTCTGCACTATTTGATTGCCGAAGAATCTGTCAATATTTTCGTTAGAGATTACCCCAACCCAAAGCATGCCAGCGCCTCATTCCCTTCCGCCATTCTGCAAACACAATTGGAGCTGGTCTTTTTCCTATAAATACTACATATAGAGGGGCCTTCGTTGCGGTTTCAATGTCGCCGATGTAGGGCCCCAATGTCAAGTGTTTGTAACAATTACACCGACTGCAGGTCGGCGATGACGCTGCTGAATACATCTCTACCTGAACCTATACCTCTTCGATCAGAATGGTGTCGGAGAAGTCACGCAATGGGGCGATGTAATTTGTTGCTGCATCATCCAACAGCAATTAACCGACTTATCGCACTTGACCGGCACGGCGAGCTCTGAACAAAAACAAAAAAAAGAGTGGGTTGAAAACCCCGAACTGAACGCTCTTCAACTGTTTAAGCCCGCTTAAGATGAAATTGAAAACGAAACTCCGCATCGAAATCGAAATCAAAATCCGGCCAGGCTCAAACACAAAGAGAAAGAATGAATGAAAGCTGTACGCAAAGAGTAAAAGCTAGAAATATATTCAATCAAATGCCATAAACCGAACGAAGCTGTCACAAATCCATTTACCAATAAAAATATTAGTCTACCAATCTTTAGCAGCAGTCGAAAAAAGCAACACAAAAGGATATATTTTGCACAAAAAAAATTACAGAGCTAGAAATACCCTTTAAAAAAATAAAGTTATTGATGTATTGATTTTGCAAATCTATTAATATATTTGAGAGCGTGATTACTTTGACACATATTCGGATGGAATTCTCTATACTGTGCTAATGAAGCAGTTAATTAGTAAGCAAACTTTTAGCAATTTTTCACAGTTGGCCAATAAGCAAAAATAAATAAACCCATTTATAGATGCTGCTTATATGTATTTTATTTATTTATCATACGTGACAGGAAGCCAAGCCCCTGGAATTAATTCTAAGTTTTTAAGAACTTCTTTCTGCTAAAATTTTGTTTTACCTTCATTAAAGAAATATTTTAAAAAGTCTTAACAATATTTTCCTATTTTATTACAGACTTCTAAACATTTTTTAAAGAGAAGGGAAGCCAAAATATGCAAACAGATATATAGGCATACACAAACATATTTTTTATGGGTAGGTTGGGACCGTTGTGGTTCCAGGTTTCATGCCAGAAAAAAGTCCAATACTCTCTTATTTTTTCCCTTCAATGTGGCAAGCAAACAAACGAAAAAAATACGAGTAAAAATGGCAGAAATGTTTTCTGATCCGCCATTACGACCAGTCCAGAATCATCTACCTCGCCTTTCAATTCGATGTAATTTTTATTTTTTTCGCTGGCTACGCCTGCCGAGGATTAGTAGAAATTGAAAAATTTTCCCCGCAATTCCCAGCGGGAGAAATCTGATGGGATTTCGTATCGCTCCACTCCGTGCCACCTGTTTGCGTAACAGAAAAGCTAAATATTTAGTTAGGAATTTTGAACTGACCGGCGACCACGCAGTTCAATACCTCTCGGTCTGTTTGAAGGCGACTGCTATTAGAAATGGTCTAAAAAGTTTATTCAATTCCGTGTGCTCCACTGCAGCTGCAGTAGTTTTTGGGGAAATTGTAAAGTGGTAACCGGGGGTAATAGGAAAACGAATATTTGTTCAAGCGCCTGCCGCCACTCGGGGCGTCCGCTGGTAAGCAACCAAAAACAGCAGCAGCATAAAATCCCAAACCGAACAGGCGAAAAAAATGTATTGGGCAAACCAAGAGGGAAAAACTATTCAAATTCTGGTAATGGTCCAATCGACCGGGCCATGTAGAATGGGAAAACTTCATGCAAGCGAACAATGAGAGATTTAGAACAGATTACCGCCTCGGGAAAGAGGATTTTTGAAATGTTTCCGGGGCAACTGACGATGCACTCCGGGATTGATGTACATTTCTTTTTTAAAACTACTTTTTCTGACATGATATGCAAGAAGAAAAAACTAGATATGTTATGATTTATTATTCGACATTTTAGTTAATATTGCCATTATAGAAATTAAATTAAATGTTTTATTGTTGAGCTTTAATAATAATATTAATATAATATGATTAAAAAAATAAAAAGACTGCTAAAATAAAGCTTTACATTTTGCCCAAAAGCAGACGGCAATAAAGGTATAAAATCAAAAAAGTCTCGGCTTCCTTCAAGGCACTATTTAAGACAAAGATTTTCATGCCACACCTACATATTATTAATTAATAAATTAATTAATTATTCTTTTATTAAAAGGAAAAGTCTTCGTTTACTATTACAAATAAAAGCCAAAACTCAAGCTAGCGTATGGTAACTCAGCTTACAGGATCTTCATATTTCATTAACTCAAGTTCCAAGTCCCTGGCCTCTGCTAACCCCGTACATTGCAGCTTTCGAGTGACTCTTTGCCCTTTCCACCTCTTTTCTCCTGCCCGAACTTTGATTGATGTTTGCCTTCTGCTGGTCTTAGTGTCATTTGCATGCAAAACTTGTGAGCTGCGTAGCACACACATAAGCCAAGGCGAAGGGCTGTAGTCTATAGAAAACTGAACAAAATGTAATCACGCCATGAAATATGCAACAGATGTGTAAGGAGAGAAGCTGCGAAGGCGGAATCGCAGCGGAAGGACGAGGACCACGAACAGGCAACAAATTAGAAGCAATTCACGTGCCTGTCAACTTAACACATTACGCTCCAATTACGCGCCTTCGTTCGGCAAGAGATACGGATACCAATCGCAGGATGGAAGGCGGGGGAGAGCTCGCTGGGACGTCGTGCAGGTCCTGGAGCCCTCGAATATCACTTTTCGCATAATAAAATCAGTCGGAGCCCGTTGCCTGTCGCCTTAGCTTTGCAGTTTGGCAGGATCGCAAGGGGAGTCGCCCAATCGGCTTGGGAAATGCAATGCATACCAAGCAGCCGACGCGTCGGCCGGGAGGACATCACTTATGCAACAGGCTCTGCAGCAGGGACATCAAATCCTTGCCAAGATAAAACAATTCCAGAAGGTGTAACCCGGAAAAAAAGGGCAACAGTCTTTTATGACCACAGGGAAAAATTTAATTACAATTTACAGGTTGGCCTCTGTCAACCCTTTTTATGCGGAAATGCACTGCTATAAATATAAGGGAAAACTATATAGAAAATGTTTAAAAATAATATCCAGTAATAGAATATTTATAGATCACATATGAACTTGAATTTTGTAACTATTTAACAAATAAGTATTTATATAAAATATATTCCATTTCTAATAAGAATAAAGACCTAGGACTGTTTAGAAAAATTGCGAATTGTTCTTAAATAAATTATTTATCTCCCTTTTGCCACAATGAGAAAATTAAGTTAGAACTTAAACAAGTGAAAATCTTTAGATTAAGGCAAATGGCCCAGAATTGTCAAGATAAATGTGTTAATTATGTTGGCATTGAACTGACCCCGACTGAAACTCAATTAATTTTGAATTCCTTTTGGCAAAGTGTTGTGCCAGACAGCTTTATCTTTCCCCCTTTTTGCCCGTTTCCTCTGTTGGTTTATTTATTACATTTCATTCCAGCTTTGGTGATGATTTGCCTCGATTCTCTCCGAGTTTTTTGGGTCGCATTGTCAAAGCGAATTTAATTGTCTCAATTATGCGCTAAATGTCGCCGACTTCCAGCAGCTTCACTCCAAGACCCAAATCAAGCCAAGACAAGGTCATGCGGAGTGTACCCTTCCCTTTTCTCGGGGGGTTTGAGGAACCAGAGACAAGTCGACGACAAGGCAAACTTCATTGGAGCAATTTTCACCTCCTTGACGGAGTCTTTACGAGTTCGCTGGACCCAAATGGAGCGAGGCGACAACGACGACCAAATAATCAAGTGACTTACTAAAAAGTTAACGTAATTTTGTGGCAACTTCAAAAAGTTTCGTCAACCCTTTCGTGGTGGCGTCTTGTCTTGGCATCTCGCGGATGGCACCCCAAGTCCTTTCTTCCTCTCCTTCTCCTTTGCTCTTCCGGTTTCTAGTCCCTGTTCTGTCCATTGTTTCTGTCGTCGCCTTCACGCTCAGTTGAATGCACTTTTGTGCCTTCATTACCAGGCCGCGAAAAAAGGACGAAAGGCCTGTGGGTCTTTGGTTACAAGTTGGTTAGTTGAAAGTCGTTAAAACGCTGTGTTGATGAGACATTCAAAGCGGAATTTGTTGAGTAATTTTATAATTAAATTGTTTTTTAATTAAAATGTACAGTAATATATTTATTTGAATTTATATTTATTTATTTAATTGAGTAAATAATAAAGTTAAATAGAAAACAAACAAAAAACACCAATGAGAATATTTATTCAGGAATAAATTGAATTATTATTGAATTGCAGCTATTAATGTCTATTAAATATATTTATTCATCATCAATATTATTACAAGCAATCGCACTTTAATTTGATTTGATTAATATTAATCTGATTTTTATTAATTAAGTAGATTAAAGTGTAAATTATGCTTGTATCCTTTGATGAAAATCCTGTGTACCTGAAACCCTACTACGAGTCCTGTTTCCAAGCTGGCTCCCTCTCAAAATAGCTGACACATGGCCATCCCTAGAGCAGACATCGCATTAGAGGCACTTGCCGACGTGTAATGCGGCGTATACGCAATTTGCTTTGCAATTAATTAAAAAACAACACACGCACACTCCTCCTACACACACACACACCTGCAGCCTTGCCGAAAATTTTCATAATTTCACACTTAGCTGAGCAGCGTTTTCGCTGGAAAATTCGCCAGCGGATGACATGTAATCAAAAGCCTGGGTCCCGGGTCCTTCAATCTATCCCATCTTGCAGTTGGAGGTCGTAAATATTGAGCAACAAAAATATGTAAAGTTTTTTTTTTTATTTTTTTTCCTGGATGCCATATTTCCAACCACCCATGGACAGCAAAAAAGTGGCATGTCAACAGCAAATTGTATTGCGCAAACATAGGAAATTGTACAAATATTGAACGGATATCTCCTGCGGCTTTGGGGCTGCTCTCTCTCTATTGACACGTTACGTGGGCAGGATGACTGAATTTCCACGGAAAGTGGGAGGATGAGGCGCGGGATGACTTTAATACCCCGGGATTGTCAGCCCTTGGCCGCAGGATTTTCACTCCTTTGTCGGCTACGCAATGATGTCCTTGTCCTGTTTTGCTCTTGTTGTGTGTGTGTGTGTGTGTGCGGTTTAAACTCCATGCGTGGTATGTGCGTGGGCTCGCCAACGTCTTTCGCGGTTGACGCTTACAATTTTACGCCGAAACTAATTATATTAACTCGGCCCAAAGTGGCCCTGCCCGAACAGAATCAGTTTATGTAATGCATATGAAAGTGCGCTGCGTCCGCGCCCTTCGCCCCGCACTTTGTGCGGCAATTGGTGTATAATTTCCAATTAAGCTCAATTTACTGCGACAAAGCGCAGCGTAGGAATGTGGCAAATTGCTGGAACAAGATAATCGGCAAGGGCCATCAGGAAACCTGTCCTGTCCTCTCCCGCCATGTTCTGTCTCCGACACCTTACATAAATAAGCGCTCGGTGTTGGATAACTAGGACACTGCGGGAGATCTACCAGAGATGAGGGCAGCTCTTTGTATTTTTTCACAATTTTAATGGATTTGTCTTCTTGTTATCCGCCTTATGGCATCCTAGCTTCGATGGCTATAAAATAGGAAATAAAAAAGAGACACGGAATAATGATGTAATAGACTTCTTGGAAAGACGAATATATAAGATACAAACTCACATATAAGTACTTACTTAAGCCAGTTATGACACTGTTGGCATAAATAAAACATCTATAAAGAGATGAGAAAATCATAAACCAAAATAGATATAAGAAAAATAAGGGCCATGAAATCTTTAATGGTATACATCTTAAGGAAACTTAATAACTTACCAAACTTTCAAAATGGAACGCTTCTCAATAATTATTTATGGAAAAGCTTCTTCCTTTCAAGACAATGTAGCCTCATTAATTTCTAAATAAAGAACCTGTAATGTATTCACAACTTTCACCCCTCCAAATTCAAACTTTTCCTATAACTTCCCCCGTTGCCACGTTAAATAGTCTGTAAGCTGCTGCCATGCAGCTCGAGTCACAGGTTATGCCAACTAATTAAGTCGACAACTGATGGCTACAAATTTAATTGAAACGAATCTGCCGCTTAACAATTTCCCCAAACAAAGGAGCGAACACGCAGGGCAAAGAAGGACCAGGTCGATTCACAGCCAACTCCTCATCCCACTGGCCGTATCCGTATCGATGTCCTTCCCTGTCGGCCACTCAAATTGAATGTCATTTAAACGACACGCCAATTGTTGCCATGTTTGCCGTGGTTATTTCTGCTGTAGTCGAACAATTATTTCATATTAAAAAGCACAGAAAGAGCGCAGAATAAAAGTGCGAAGTGAGAGTGAAAACAAATGGGCGAATAATTAAAAGTAAATTGAAATGGAAGTGCGTCTGCTGGCCAGAAAACCTAATTAAAAAAATATAAATCCGGCCATCTAAGCCCCCCGGGATCCCAGCTCTCACTCGCATTCGCAGTCAAATTCGCAGTCACATTCTAATTGAAACAAAGTCATTATCCTGGCCAACCGTCTGCTTGTGCTGTGAGTCCTGTTCAATGAACTCACCGGAATGCTGCAGCTGCAGTTTCCTTTCCCCTAATTTGTTTATTTTAAAAGCGAAACAGAACCGACATTTAGAGATGGCTTACACTGGAATACTGAAATTGGGGCTTAAAGTTGACTTGAGTTAAAGTTTCTTCTTTATATTTTGAAACACAATTAAATAAATATGGCTCTAAGGTATGTACGATTTTTATTTAAAAAGGTCCTTAGATACTTGTTAATAAAGTTTACAATTAGGGCTTATTTTACTTCCTTAAACTTGTAAAATTGCATGTGTAAAATCGCAGCCGTGTACTTCCCCTAAAATTTCCCAGAACCAGGGACCCGCACGAACAAACAAACAGATCGACAAACAAACAAACCTGCGGAGGGCAAGGCAAACAAAATCAAATTGTTGCTGTTTGTTGACCTATGTACGGCCCTCCACCGCCGCTTCCATTTCCATTTCCAAGGTGTCCCCATCCCCATCGGACTTTATTCTTATTTGTTTTCATTTTCATTCCCTTGGAAAAGCTTGAAGACGACGAAGGCCGTTGAGGAGAGAAGAAGCTTTTCGGTTGCAAGGTGTCTGGGGAAATTAACAAAGCCGCAGGTGCAGTGCCCTCTCCTGCTCCCCACCAGCCAGAGAGTCCTTGGTTGATTTTTAATGAAATATGAATAGGGGGGCAGGTACTCAGGCAGGCAGGTAGCCCCGTTAAACGTCAGGCGTCAAGAGCGTCAAGTCAACGAACTCGCCGAAAGATTCTTTGGCTGAGCATCACGCATACGCAACGTTGAACAGCGAAACAATAAATTCCGTTCTTAACCCTTTTTTTTGT
The DNA here is from genome assembly GCA_008042535.1 of Drosophila tani. Classification (NCBI taxonomy): domain Eukaryota; kingdom Metazoa; phylum Arthropoda; class Insecta; order Diptera; family Drosophilidae; genus Drosophila; species Drosophila tani. Next base: position 62,743 of record VNJO01005687.1, on the reverse strand, counting down.
GGCCGCGCTCGCCCAGTTAATTACCACGAGCCAGTGCACAGCTAATTGGAGTTTAACCTTTCGGGCGCCGCTATACTTTCGCAATTTTTATTTATTTACCAAACGCTGGCGGAATAAGAAATAAACCTCGAGGGATGGCCTCTCGCTTCCTGCTATAAATACCTGGAGAAAATTGCTTAGTGCCGGGCCACTTAGCCGCTTTTATCTAATTGCCAAAGCTTCGATTTTCATTCTCGTTTTTGTCAACAATTTCGACGGCTCGCCAGTCGCCAGGCGCCGAACATTTTTCTTAGCACGCAATTTCTGGCTACATAAATTTAAATTGAATTTTAAAAATTCACAAGCCAAGGAACACCTCCAAAAAGTATCTATCTGTGAGCGCGCTGTGTGTGTCTTTGTGGGGTGGTGTTGCCTAATAAAAACGTTTGCTTTGCCATCGATTTTTGGCTCGTTTGCTTCACATTCCCCGTCTGGAGTTTATAAATATTTATGCGTAGCATTTTTCGGGGTTTTGCCCGGGATTCCGCTTGGAGGCGATGGCGATGAACAGATGGATGGGATGGGAAAACTATAAGTTAATGCGAACCGAAATGCACTGGGGACAGGGGGCGAATGATTGATGAAGCTTTGGGGTCAGCTCATCCCAGAGTTTTGAGCGACAATGGGACAGCATTAAATAAATGCACACATTTTTAGCTGAGGAAGGATATTCACTCATTTCTGGAGTGAGTATTAAAATATTTATTTTTGGTTAGTTCATGATAAATAAATTTAGTACAGAGGTATTAATAAACTGAGATTATTTTTAGAATATGTACAAAACATAAGCATTAATATTTCTTTAACCTGAATCAAGTCTCCCTTAACATTGATTGCTGTCTGATTTGTACTTTAACGGTGATTGCTGGCGGATTTGTCATTAACTGAGCTCTCGAAGCTCATCAAATTTCCTCGAATCGGTACATGTATCCACCAGCGGCAGCTCATCAATTTTTCAAAAGCTGTGACAGCCGAAAGCGACTTTCGGGCACATCAGCCATACATCCTACCTGTCACTAGACCGCAAACAGGACATGTAACATGGAACGGCGACTTAATTACCTGCCGCAAGCTGTTGTCATTAACAACAAATTTTTGTCCCAGCATCCAGAGCCAAGGCGCCCTAATCGATGACTAAGGTCTGAGGGTTCACAGGGGCAGATTCAATTATATTGTCACAATCCAGAGAGTGACTGACTTGGATTTATAGTCCAATTAATTGAAGCAACGTCAACGCAAATGCAAAATTAAATGATTGCAAATGCTTGTCCTCGCCGGAGAGCGATAATGCTGGTTGGCTGGCAACATTCAGGAGAATTTGTTAACAAAAAAGGATTTCCATGTCGAGATTTGCGAGCTACAGCCCTTAAAAAAGAAATGTAAAGAAAAACCAAAGGAGAAGGCGAGAAGAAAGGAAAGTAATTTAAATTTGTAAATCGATAGGCTTGACGGTCCTCGAACCCTTTTTTTTGTGCCGCTTCCTCGGTTTTTTCCTCCTTTCTGTTCCCATTTAAATTTTATAAATATTTTAACTTAATAAATGCCAGGCGAGCGGTTGCCTGCGGCGCCTAGAAGTCCCTGAATTTGCATAAACTAAAGAGGAGCTCGCTCGTCGACTTCCACTCCTTCGGCTGCCACTCAAGTGTTCTCTATTTTCGACTGGGGGGGTTGTCCTTTTCGAGGGCCTAGGCAAACATTCTCGACTTGGCAGCCGAGGCAGCCGCGAGCGAGTTTAACAACCCCTTTTTTTCTGCGCCCTTACAAGGTTTACAAGCAGAGCTTCCTTTCAGGTGCAGGTCCTTACAGCAGCTTTAAGGGCTAATGGGCGGCTGATTCGGGGCTGAGGGGATTTCCGCTGGTCTTAAGCAAGGTTTTATTTTTAGCAAAAAGGAAGTTTCTTTTATGTAAAATTAAAAAATTGTATAGGAACTTTAGTATAAACAATTTCTTTCAGTAACATAATTTCATATTTATATTTTCTGTTATTAATAATTCCGACTTAATATCCTAGGAAAATCTGAATTAATTCTAGTTTAATATTTTAATCATAGAAAGAGAAGCTAATTCTTTATTGAAATGAAAAATAAATATAGTTTAAATAATAATTAAACATCGTTATAACTTCTGGCTAGAAATATTATATATATTCAAGTGCCATCCCTATTACCAGGACTCGTTTCACTGACCCAACATGCAACTTGACTGTGAAACAAACAGACAAGGAAGCACAGCATTCCGGCAGAGCAAATAGACATAGCAAAAGTTTTACATTCGTATAAAAACGAAATCAGAAGTCCCACACACACATTGGAATCAATGAGCCCAGCACAATTTATGGCTTAACATATCCTATATGCCATCTGCCTGTTCTTTTTGCCGGCTTTTGCTATAAATTATTCCCCTCACACAGCGACTGAGGAGTCGACGGCAGATACCCCACCGCCACAGCAAACATAAAATATTATACATGAGTGGCTTTTATGCAAAGAAGCTGGGAGCAAGACGCCTCTCCCCGACACTTTAAACTTGGCTAAGCAACAAGTTGGGCCCCGAAGATGGGGCGGAATGGGAATAAGAATGGAAACAGGAATGGGAATGGAGAGAATTATTGCGTTGTGGCAGACTGCGAGGCGGGAAACTTAAAGAGCCGGCGGAAATTGTTGCCGCCTTTTAGGCCGACAACCAGGAATGATTTATGTGTGGCGGCCGGGAGTTCCGCGAAAGAGGATAAGGGGTTTATCCCAGAAAGGATCGATCCCACGGTTTATATGCGGGGCCATGTGGCTCGCTCGTTCATTAACAATTCATTAAATGCCACCAGAAAAATTAAACGTAAAGCTAAACAGGGTAAATTCATTTGCGGAGGAAAGGTCACCCCAGAAGCGGAGTTCATACGTGGTACAAGGGTATAATTCTGCGATAAGAGGACTAACTGGAAAATACTTTTCCCTCTATATAAGGTAATAATAAATCGCTGTACCTGTAGCTGCTATAGCAACACTCTCTTCAAAAATTATATCTTCTTTCAAGCATCAAGAGTATTCACAAAATGCTTACTCCTCTCGTCGCATAGGAACCGCAATTCGAATTGGATTTGGTAAAATGTAATATTTGCAATTATGTTTATGACTATTTAATGAGCCTCACTGTTTGGTTAACAAAGGCCAAACAGGCGGGGGAAAAATGCAATCAATAAATAATTTCCGCAACAAGTTCTGATGACATTTTCATTGGCTCCGACAGCCACGGCCGGGGTTTATGTTTCATGTAATGCGTATTTAAATTATGTTAATTATTCACAAGCACGCACTGAGGCTGAACTGATAAATTAGCTGTGGAAAAAATCGAGAAGCGAAAAGTGAACGAAATGCGAACCATAACAGGCCAGAACTGAACCCGAACTGAGCGATTCTGAAGAGCCCTTAAAGAGTACTTCCGTACGCTTTGACGGGACAGCAAATTAACACCTCAAAAATATATATTTAGAGCTGGACACAACAACAATAAACATTTTATAAAAATAAGCAAAGTAAAAATGCGGAGCGGAAAGGTCAAGCAGCCGGACGAGGGCCAAAAGCTGGGCCACTTGACATTGTCCGAAGCGAAACTGAAGCAAGGCGAAGCCCCTAAGAAGAGCACTCTGCTTTCGAGAGGTTTCATTTGTTTCTGCCTTCTTTTACATTTTTATTTTTTTGTTTCTCCAATTATGGCCGTACTGGTTTTTGGCTATAAATTGAGCAACTGGCTGTTGGCAAACCATCAATCAGCTCAGGCAACGTTCAATTGCAAGACGCAAACCGCAAATCCCAAAAAGCAAAACTTGAAAAATGGTAAGTCCTAAAGGATTATATTTTTTTAAAGAATTTAACCATCAAGTCATCAATGAACAAAATAAAGGATATTTAAAGGCTTACAGGCAGGCAGAAGAACCTCCGCCTTAAATCAGCTTCCGCTCTCTGGAGCCTCAAAAAATATTAAATATTTCTTTATTCAACTTTATTTTCCAGAAAATCTTCTCGCTTGGTGGTGTCCTTACCCTGTCCGCCGTGGCCAGCGTGGCTTTGGCTGCTCCTCAATTTGAGTCCCGTCTCCGCCGCGATGTCTCGGAACTGGTGGATCCCGCTGTTGTGGAGTACCTGCCTCCCTCGATCACCGAGCCTGCTCTCCTCAGCGCTGAGCCCGTGGAGGCCGAGGCTCAGGCCGATCCTGCTGCCATCGAGGCTGATCCCGAGGGCACTGTCCTGGGCGATGAGGGCTACGAGTACCGCACGGTGCGCCGCCTGAAGCTGCGTCACCGCAACCGCCGGGATGTCTCCCATCTGCAGCCGGCCAGGCAGTACCTGCCGCCCAGCAAGGCCTACTTGCCACCTGCCCAGGAGGCAGCCGCTGCCCCCGAGGCTCCGGCAGCTGCTCCGCCAGCCGATGACACCGAGGAGGTGGTGTCCGCTGCCGAGCCCAAGGTGAACAGGGAGTACCTGCCACCCACCGAGGCCGCTCCGCCAGCTGCTGAGGAGACCACCGAAGCTGCTCCCCAGGAGGAGGAGGCCGATGTCCGTGTGGTGGATGTGCCCACCGTCTCTGGGCAGCTGCTCCAGGACGGCTACCACTACCAGCAGCCGGCCGAGATGCCCGCCGAGCTGCGAGAGGCTGCCCGGGAGTACCTGCCTCCGGTTGTCGGAGGAGAGGAGGTGATCGTGGAGGGGCCTGCCGGCGGCGAGAGCGCCGTGCTGACCAAGGATGGATACCAGTACCGCGCTGTCAGGCGTTACAGATTTTAAATTTCTCAATTTGCCTGCGATTTGCTCATGTTTTCCTTTCAATTGTTGTTGATGTTTTTTTAATTTCACTAAAAATAAAAATGTAGTTTTGAACAGTATCGAAAAGGATTTTCAACCATAACAAATGTGCAGCGTGTACCCAAGTTAAGAGGCTTTGGGGATTGAAAATGTTTAAACTGGCCAGACAATGGCCCTCGCTCTTTAAATATTTAAACATTTTGTGGGAGGTAAATCGAACAATTAAAACGGATTTACAGCTTTAAACTGTTGCAAGCTTATCTCAAAAAATAAATATAAAAAATATAATTGCTCGAAACTAGTTTACAAATTTGCATTAAACTTTTTAGCAAGTTTTTAGTGGTGCAGAAAAAGTGCAAATAAGGTGAAAAGTGAAATCATGTTCCGCGTAATTAATGCATTTTTTATGCACGTTAACTGCTCAATGATGCGTCAAAATCCAGCAGAAATAAGAGGATTAAAAGGGGAAACAAGGTGCAGAAAATAATTATCAGCATTTTAATTACCCTTGCCACAGAGTTATTAATCAATAAATAGTCTTAATACATATATATCTTCTATACACAAGCAATGCTAAATAATAATTTAAAGTGAATGATTTAAAATTAAATGTCACGTATATATAAGGCACTACCAGAATAACTTAACCAAAACCGTATGTCTGTATATAATTAAAGTCAACAGCCAGATTGACTCCCCAAAGAAAACATTACGTATACGCCCCGAGTGGCGCACTTAGCTGGCTTGGCTGGTACGTTTTGAGCCATGTTTAGTGGCAATAAAACGACCTTTATGTGTGAGCCACCAATTAGCTGAATTTATGCTCAATTGAGGCAGCTGCTCCTCTCCAGCCTAAAGAAGCCTTTCGATACGAAAATCATTGCAGCCATTTAGCAGTGTTTTATATTCATGTTCGTCCCGCATCATCCTCCCACTGCGTTGCCATGGAGCTTAATTAATGCACTTGCGCGTTAACTCAACCCAATGGAAATGGGCGGCGGAATGGGTATGGGTTCGGGAAAATCTTCCGCAGGAGGAACAGCATTAAGTGCTCACTCAAGTTAAATTACTTTGACTGGCGACATCGGCCGGAGGGAAAGACCCGGATAATGGCCAGCTCGTCACTTTTACACACTCACTCTTCGCTGGTCAATTTCCCAGCGCTCGCTTTCCCTCTTCCTTTCTTCTTTTCTGCCTTTCCCTTTTTAAATTATGAAATCAGTTGTGCGAAATTCAATTAAAATCTTTGCACTTTTCGCTGCACACGCCGGCATCTCCAAGTCGCAGCAATCTCAATTACATTCGAACATCTGTCCAAATGTGATAAGACCGTACCAACATTTTCCGCATGTTTATTTTGGGGCCAGAAGTCCCCAGGGTATCGGAAAAGAAGGGCTTGGACTTGAGCTTGGGCTTGGCTGGAGCTGCCTGTGACAGCCCGCTTATTGCATATTAAATTGTGAGGACAGCGAACGACAACAAATCGGGAATCAGGAATCTGGATCCAGGATCCAGGAGCAACAAGCCGAGCAACAAGCGGCTACAATCGTTTTGAGTGCCCGCCCGGAAGGACATTTGTGTTTTTGTGAGGGTCCAACGAGAAGGAATAACAAAACCATCAAGTGGGGACATTCAGGATCCTGGAGTGGGATCCGGGTGGGTGTGCTATGTGTTTGGGTTAAAGTGACGCCAGTGATGGGCAATCCTTCTTAACCGAATGTGGGGTCGATGGTGAAATGGCCAACATATTTGGGGTAATGATTTTGTATACGATTTAGGAAAATGTCTATTTTATTTAGCAATCAATGGGGGAATTTCCCATTCTCTTTAGGAGTTTTATATATATTATTCTTAACTTTACTCATAGGAATAATATAATAAATCTTATTTAAATACAAGATACCTTTTTCGAAGCAAATAAATATTTTCCAGAGCTCGATTAAACATCTCCAAGTAAGCTCAAGCTGGATTACCTTTACAATTATCTTTGACGATGCAATTCCAGACGAAATTCCATCTCTTAACCCGGGAAAAATCAAATTGCCCTCGGGAAGTCAATTTTCCTGGCAGAAAGCTCGGCAGCCTGACGCTGCAAGTGACAGGCTCGCCATGTGAAATGTTATTAAAAATTATTATGCATATTTATAAATTTAATTTCTGCATTACAACGCACTCTGACAGATAACACAAAGTATGTGTGTGGGCGGAGGGCGAAGGCAGAAATCACTGCAGGCCATTTGGGTGGGAAGCTCGTAAATGGCAGGAAAATTCATCCAGCACACGCATACGCGGCGTATGCATAATATTCCATTTTTGATGTCCTTTTCTCCTCCCTCTGGTGCGCATTTCATACACGCTTTGTCTTTCGAGCGGCGAGCATAAAAACAAAGGATGCCAGGATACGGGATACTTTCACGCAGACGGTCGCCTGTCAAGTGCCGCGCTTAACGGTCGTCGAGGTGGCGCGTCCTTAGCCGAAGGATCTGACGTTTTGAATGGGGGTTTGCACAGTTTACACAGTGCCGGAGGGAGGTTTCCTCTTACTCCTCTCTCTTGATCAATGTCTCCCGCTAATTGAGTGCTAAAAATAAAATTAAAACGAAATGTCTACTTTTGTCAACGTTTTGTAGGCTTTCAAATTTATGAGCCCAATTTGTACAGTTTTAATATTAATTGTGCATGAATTAAGGGCGACACGATGGCTGTAAAAGAGTTGTGTCTGAATTTAAATGTTGGGGTATATATTTTAGAATATTATTGCTGCTTCTATTTAGAAAAGAGATAGAGTAACTTAGGGATTTCTATTAATTTAAACATATTCCCAATGGCATTATTATTTAACAAATGTCTTAATATTTCTTATTCAAATGTCATGTCATTTTATATAAATTTAAGACCCATTCAAGCGGCAAACTAACTCAAGCTTATCTCATCTGCAGCTCTTTCGGCAACATTTGATCCGGGTTAATCTATGCTGTCCACTGCAGGGTCCCTACTACTATTTCCAGCGCGGCCCAGACCCCTACCCAGTCCCTGGTCACTCAGAGCTCAGAGCTTCCTTCCATCAGGCAGCTCGTTAATGGCCGCTCATTTGTGTGTCAGTGAGCTATGAATAAGCAATTCCTGCCCATCCGATTCTCCTCCATCTGTCCGCAGCTGGAGATGAAAGTTTTGTGGCCTCTGGTCAGATACCAACCAGCAGCAGCGGCGGCAGCAGCAGCAACAGGCAACTCGAGTAATTCCTGGATCCAGGACGAAAAAGGCCCAAAAAGGGTCTCTATTTTTTGTGTGTGTGTGTGTGTGTGTGTGTGTAGGCAGTGTGTTACCCGAGGAGCGAGCCCAGCCAGCAGCTTTGAAGTGCGGCCAGGTAATTGGTTAATTATTAGGCCTTGTTTGCTAGCCTGGCTTTTGCCTCCGGGCCGCTCGGCCCAGCAGGAAGCAAGGAAGTTCCCGGATAAAATTTAATGGGAGACCGTCTCGCCTCGGATTACACAATCGGTCAACTGACAGTTATGGACACAACATTTTCACATCACTAATTAGAGAGGGCTCTACCTTGTTCACTTAAAACCGACCAAATTTCAGGATTCTCATTTAGTCCAGGCAAATGTAGTTGTTAGACTAGATATACACTTAGATAGTAGGAGGGATTAGTTAGTATGTGGGGTTAGTTAGTATGTGGGGTTAGTTTAAACACAGTTGGTGTAAACTTATCCTGTGATTAGAAGGAAAGGAAATATTTATATTAATTTATCAGTTACTTGTCCCAAAGAATTTACAAAATAAAACGTGAAAAAGTTTTAAAGAATAAAATAAGGTGTGTAAATTATTAAATAGATCTTGAATTTATCGAAGAATAAAATGAAGCTTTTTCCTTATTAAATATCTAGAGATCTCCCTATCTACCTTAAAGGCTTCTAACACCAATTCATTTAGGCATGTTAAGCAATAAGGAAACATTTTTTGTTTTGTTTTATTATTTTTTTTAAGACAATAAATATAAATAAAGAAAAGTGTATTTAAACTTCCAGATGGACACTCGCGTGTAATTTGATTTCAGCTGAATATGCAGGTGAGCCCGAATTGTGGGGACAATGGCAGAACGAGAACGAAGCCAACATTGCTGGTAATCATTTTTCACTGCAACTTTTCATTTTCATTTTCCACACACGCACACGAAAAGTCACACACGGTGGCACACACACGCACACCTGTGCGTATGTCTTGCTCTTGACTTTTGAGTCTGAAAATTAATAGCCTGACCACAGAAATTCTTGTAATATTCGTTGGGATTTTGTCCGGCGGAGGGCCCATTTTGTGTCGTAGCTATCAAAGCAATTTTCCCTTTTGTTTGCTCAACTTGTTGTAGTTCTGTTTGCGTTTGCCATTTTAATTAAGTCAAAGTGTTTGCTTTACGTGAAAAAAATGTGCAGCAGAAAAAGTCGAGAGCAAAACACAATGAACATTCCTGAGTAAATATTTTTGTTTTTTATGAACCACTGTTGGCTCATGCACTGGTCTCAGTGTAAACCAGATTTTAGCTGGCTTTTAATCCCTGTCTCTCGATTGTCATTCTAGTTTATTATTATTCAATAATTATGTGCAGCGAATGAATACCTAATGAGCGGGAAAATAAAGCATCTCCGATAGCAAAAGCGAGTGGGAAAGTTTTTCAATTGAAATACATACTCGCTATCATTATTTTTCAGACTTAATTAAATGTTTGCAAAAGAGGAATTTAATACGTATTGTCCAGAATAAATGTCAATCGTAATTATGTTAGGAATTTAAACAAATGAAATATTTTAAAAGGACTCTGGTCACCTTTGTTGAAAAATATAGAAATAAGAAGGAGCATAGCAGTTATTTATGTATATCCGAGTTAAGGAAGGTCTGATAACAGGAAAGCTCACATAGTGATTTTAATAACTTCTAAAGCCTAAAAAGTAAATTAATAAACCATGCTAAACACTTGAAGTAATTATTTATAAATGAGTTTCTGTATTAAGCAAATGAAAAAGACAAAACCAACAAAATCCTAACCCACACAAAGTTTAAAGCATTACTGATCATAATTTATAGATGAGCTCTTGGTTTATTCTGGAGAATATTAAAATAATGAAAAATAGACATTTACGCTAGTCCTGGATGGATATCATCAGCTCCGCTGTAGGCAGGACGAATCCCTGGGGTTGGTGGGCAGAAAGTGGCACAAAAACACGTACGCAGAGTCCCCGACAGGTGAACTATGTACGACGAGGACACTCAACTAGCTGGGGAGACAGTGGGCGGGGATTCGTGTGAATCCCGTTTAGTATCCCCGCCCGCAAGGAGGCGGGCTAAAATGCCGGCAGTCGGGCTGTCGTTGTGTCTTGACAACGGTGGGCGAAATAAAAAACGCATATTGCGTAAATTTCGATGTCAAAGGCGGAGGCAGGTCACAAAGTCGGTTGCGGATGCGGACTCTCATTCGGATTCGCAGGATTCACAGGATTCGGAGGAGCCAGGACCCAAGTCAAGGGCCAGGAGCGCTGGGAGTCAGGTGCGTGTGCGGCACTTATGAGTGGCACTTAGTCTGGCCTAATACCCATCATTAGAGCATTTAACAGGAAACACGTGACGCTGCATAGCAGCCACCCACCACCTTGCCCCTCGCCTTGCTCCTGCTTTAGCCATCGTCCTGAAACAGTGGCAGTTGGGAAAAAAAGAGGAGGTGCCACTTTAAACATGGGCCTACAGTTTTCACACCCGAAAAGGATTTGTCAAAGCTGGCTTTTAAAGTGCCACAGACAGTGGCATGGGGCAATGATTCCTGTCTCCTTCAGGGCCAAGGACACAGTGGTTCCAGATGCCGCACTGATTGTGCCCAGGAAATGTAATTAATTTCAAATTTATTCTACTTTCTAAGCCGCCGGATAAGCGACGCGTGAGTACCGTGGCGTTACATAAGAGGATTGCGAATTTATCGGCTCCTTGATTATATTTATTATTAACCAAACGATTAGACAGCTAATTTGCCTGATAGCCCGTATTCTTGAGCATTTTGAACCCTAATTGTAGTCGGTAAATTTAGTGGTTAACCCCAAACTACACTTTCTTTAGTACTTAAGCTTAGACTAAGATTTTAAGGCAACCGTTGAACGCCTGGAGCGATAAGATGAGCTTAATAAGAATGAAGAACAAGGTGTTTTAGGAGAAACTTTATTTAGATGAAGTCTATCCTACAGTTTTGAAGTTAGGCTTTATTGGGGTTTATTACATTTCTTTTTTATCTAAAGGGTTTTTTCTTTTTATTTGACTTATTTTCTCAAAAATTCACAAAAATGTTAAGTTAAAAAATATAGAGCCACATTTTTGCAAAAATATATATTTAGAAGAGATTTTCTTCTAAAGATATTTATTTATTATTTTTAGTTTAAACAAATTTGTCACCTATTCTAGCACGGTCGCAAACCATTGCGGGTCATATGTAAGTGCGACATCTAGTGTTGAAGTTTTAGCACGGAGTCCCACCCGACTAGGAGCCTGTAGCTACTTTTTAGCTTTTTTAGCTATTTTATAGCTGTGGTCTTAAACTTTTTAGTTCGTTTTTTACAAGTTAAAAAAATTAAATCAGAATTCTTCTGGTTTTAAGAAAAAAAGATTTAATATTTAGTTTTTGGAAATTCTAAAAAATGTTGATAAAAATAAAAGGGCTTAAAAAATATTCAATAAATCTGTTAAGGACCGTTATACAATTTTTTTTTAAAGCTATACTTTATATTTTCAGCGTTTTTAAATATTGGAACAACCCAAATATCCAAATACAAAAAAAATTAACCTTAAACTTTGAATACTGGCTGCATGTCGCAGACGCAGACATGCGGTCTTTTAATCCAGTTAAAAGTAAGAAAAATGTATAATAGATTGAAGTATATGGCTAAATTAAGTTTTACATATGTTACACAGAGACAGCGATGCCGGGGTGATGGGATGGTCGGTCGGTCGTTGGTCCGGGCCAGAAGAAGCGTCCGATACTCTTTGGAATGCGCTGCAGCAGACGAGGTGGCAAGGTGACTTAGTAGACTCTGGCTTAGTGCACGGCAAACTCAAACCACACCCGTGGGACGCACATTGGTTGGCGGCGGAGCGCCACTGGGCTTGGTCATGATGTCCATGGCGTTCTTGAACAGCTGCGTCTTCACAAAGTCTGTGGCGGCGCTGTTCAGATCCCGGCTAGCGCCATAGTTGCACTTGATGTAACCATACAAGTTGGCGGCATTCAGGGCGATGGCGATCATTACCAGCAGCAGCCACTTGAACTTAAGGCCGAAGAGGGCCACCAGGAAGAAGAGGCCCCAGAACACTGGGCAGAGGATGAGGCCCAGCCAGAAGATGCGCTGCTCATGCTTGTTGACGCGGCTCTGGAAGTGTTCAGACGACTACGTTTCATCATCAAGGGAATTCGTGGGGCCTAGGCAATGACTCACGTTCTTCGACTCGAACACCCAGTGGGACTTGCCGTCGTCGTCGACGTAGTTCCACCAGCGCAGGCCCACCAGCAGCCGACCGGAGATGTTCTTCACCGTCCAGAAGTCCGCTGAGAGGAAGAGCACCACGAACACGAAGCTGGTGATGAAGGAGTCACTGAACCAGCCGCAGAACATGTAGATCACGATTGCGGCGCCCCTAAAGAACAGGTGGAAGAACGTGACATACGGGTGCCTGCAGAGGAAATTGAGGTGAGAACAGCTGGGAACACCTGAGCAAAGAGCGACATCTGCATACGTGTATTTCTGGCCCGCCTGACTGGGATCGCGCATCTCGTCCTCCTCGCCAAAGGGTATCGTGTCATCGTCGAGCAGCGGCACCTGCGCAACACGTAAGATAAGTTATAAGGCTTGCCGAACGGTTTTCCGGAGGGGAATCTTAATTCTCGACTGAATAAAACCTCGGGTTTGTCGGGGTGGCACACCAAAAAGCGGGTTGTTAGGTGTTATTTGCGGCATACATACATTTCTTACCGTTGCGGAGGCCATACTTTATGTTGTGTGCTGACGACTGACTCTAATTGGGCGCAATATTTATGGAATTGTCTGATTTTAATGTATTTTTCATTTCCCTAATCTTTGTTGTTGTTGTTGTTTTTGCCAGCGCAGAGCTGTAGTGTAGTGTGCCCGCCTGGTTTTTTGTCTAAAACCCCACAGCATGATAAAATAATACAAGGTAGTCTCGTCATAGCTTGAATCATGCTTTTGAGGCCAATATATTTGACAGTGCTTTTCCCTTTCTATCATGTCTTTCTGAGAGCGAAGAGAGAGAAAGAGAAAGAGAGCTTAAAATGCTGCGCCCCGTCAGAGCTGAAAGGAGCGTTGCGTTGCACTATAAATCCCAAGGAGTTCTAGCTGTCAACAAGTGGTAAGCACGCTAAATACTAAAGAGGATCAATCTCTCTTCTTCCTCTTCCCTTCTATTTCTCATTATTTATAAGTGCTTCCTAAAATGTCTCTCTGAGAGCGAAGCTAGAGAGCTGAAAATTAATAGTTCCCGACCCATGAAACAATTACGTCTTAAAAAATTTTAAGCCTTGGCTCTAATAGGAACGTATTCAACAAAAGTGAAGTGATCAGAAAGGTAATCTTTTGAAGTGAAATAATCAGAAGAGAATCAGAAAACAGTGTGACCGTGAGATATATCGTGGCAAAAATAAGTTGGCAGCCCTTGACGCGGCAATGAGTAATGAGCGGAAATTGGCAAATTTCACCGAGTTGGCAGCACCATAGTCTCAACATTGCGCAGTGTTCCCAGATCAGGGGTTTTCCCCCTAGATTTAGGGGTTTTTTGATGTCCTAGGGGGAATTTTAGGGGGGAAGAATTTTTAGGGGGAAAGTTTAGGGTTTTTTTTTCGGAACGATTGATTTAAAATTTTTAGGAAAATCTCTATAAAATTGCTTTTTTTATTATAAATCACATAAAATGGAGAATTAATCAAACTAAATAATGCCCACCATTTTCCTATCGCCTGAAAGTTTTGCCAGCTGATGATGGCGCATTTCTTCTTTTAAATCTTTGAATATATCAGATTTTTTTGAATTCGGCGGGATTTTTTAGGAGAAAATATCGACACGAACAGGTGGAGATTCCCTGCCATCGATAACATCCATCTCCAGATCTTCTTATTTTTGTTCACCCCATCTATAGATTCTCTTATTTTTGTTCACCCCATCTCTAGAGCCGCTCTCTGCTCTCCTGCTCTCTGCTCTCTCCCAATTTTTACGCTCTCCCAATTGACTGGATTTTTTAGGGTGAAATATCGACTATTTGAAATTTTTTAGGGGAAAGCAACATTTTCATCTGGTAACACTGACATTGCGCATTCTTTTAAAACCAAACGGACAATCGAAGACGCCTGCGTCCACGGATTTCGTAGGAATTTGTGCTAAGATCCGCTTCAGAAGGCATTTAACTGTATATATACTGATATAATAGGTTGCAAAGTGAGTTCAGAGAAAAGTGAAAAAATAAGGATTCCCAGGCTGCACACACATACAGGCACGCATACAAGTGCAACTGCCTGGCGTCGTTTTTGGACTGTACGCGGTAAAAACAGAAATAATTGATTTCAAATGCTTGCAATGGATGTATCCAATGGCAATACATCGCGTCAGCCGCCCAAGAAGTCCAACCAAAACATCCAGGTCTACGTGCGAGTCAGGTGAGTGTCTATACTGCAGGAGAATGCAAGGGAATGTGACTTTTGACTTTTGACTTGTGACCTCTTTCCGCAGGCCCTTGAACTCGCGGGAGAAATGTATACGCTCTGCCGAGGTTGTGGATGTGGTGGCGCCCAAGGAGATAGTGACCCGGCATACGCTGGACTCCAAGCTGACCAAGAAGTTCACCTTCGACCGGAGCTTCGGGCCCGAGTCCAAGCAGTGCGATGTTTACTCCGTGGTGGTGTCTCCCTTGATCGAGGAGGTCTTGAGCGGCTACAACTGCACGGTGTTTGCCTATGGCCAAACGGGAACGGGCAAGACGCACACAATGGTGGGCAATGAGTGCGCCGAGCTGAAGTCCTCCTGGGAAGATGTGAGTTAAAACTTAATTAAAGATCCTCTTAAAACTTCTTGCTACCTGCCAACCTTAACTGCTTGCAAACAAAGGGTTTCTGCCAGGTTTTTAGCAAGAAAACCGGTTTCTCAGGGCCACCAAAAACCAATCTAAACCTTTTCTATCTTTAATTTCCTTTTAGGACTCTGACATTGGCATTATACCGCGCGCGCTGAGTCACCTCTTTGACGAGCTGCGCATGATGGAGGTGGAGTACACGATGCGCATCTCTTACCTTGAGCTGTACAACGAGGAGTTGTGCGATCTTCTCTCCACCGACGACTCGACCAAGATACGCATCTTTGATGACAGCACCAAGAAGGGTTCGGTAATCATCCAGGGCCTGGAGGAGATTCCCGTGCACAGCAAGGACGATGTCTACAAGCTGCTGGAGAAGGGCAAGGAGCGCCGGAAGACGGCCACTACCCTGATGAACGCCCAGTCCTCGCGATCGCACACGGTCTTCTCGATTGTGGTCCACATCCGGGAAAACGGCATCGAGGGCGAGGATATGCTGAAGATTGGCAAGCTGAATCTGGTGGATCTGGCGGGCAGCGAGAACGTATCCAAGGCGGGCAACGAGAAGGGCATACGTGTCAGGGAGACAGTGAACATCAATCAGAGCCTTTTGACGCTTGGAAGAGTGATTACGGCCCTGGTGGATCGTGCTCCCCATGTTCCCTATCGCGAATCGAAGCTTACCCGGCTGCTGCAAGAGTCGCTGGGTGGCAGGACCAAGACCTCCATCATAGCCACCATCTCACCCGGTCACAAGGACATCGAGGAGACGCTGAGCACCCTGGAGTACGCCCACCGGGCCAAGAACATTCAGAACAAGCCCGAGGTCAACCAGAAGCTGACCAAGAAGACGGTGCTCAAGGAGTACACGGAGGAGATAGACAAGCTCAAGCGGGATCTCATGGCGGCCAGGGACAAGAATGGCATCTACTTGGCCGAGGAAACCTACGGCGAGATGACCCTGAAGCTGGACTCGCAGAACCGTGAGCTAAACGAGAAGATGCTGCTGCTGAAGGCTCTCAAGGATGAGCTGCAGAACAAGGAGAAGATCTTCAGCGAGGTGAGCATGAGCCTGGTGGAGAAGACGCGGGAGCTGAAGAAGACCGAGGAGCATCTGATGAACACCAAGGGATCGCTGCTGCTCACCAAGAAGGTGCTGACCAAGACCAAGAGGCGCTACAAGGAGAAGAAGGAGCTGGTGGCCTCGCACATGAAGACGGAGCAGGTTCTGACCACCCAGGCGCAGGAGATTCTGGCTGTTGCTGACTTGGCCACCGATGATACCCAGCAGCTGCATGGAACCATCGAGAGGCGGCGTCATGTGGACGCAGAGATAAGGAAATCCTGCGATAAGTTTAAGGATCGCATGCAGGACAACCTGGAGATGATTGGCGGCAGTTTGAGCCTGTACTTGGAGCAGGATGCAGCCTCCAAGGCGCAACTGAGCGAGGAATTGGGTGAGTTACGGAAATAGAGATATTTTAAATTGTTTAAATTATTAATTTCCCTCGAATTCTCCTTTAGAAAACTCCAGCAATGTGAGCCTGCGTCTCTCAAGCAATGCCAGCAAGAGCGT
The DNA here is from genome assembly GCA_008042535.1 of Drosophila tani. Lineage (NCBI taxonomy): Eukaryota > Metazoa > Arthropoda > Insecta > Diptera > Drosophilidae > Drosophila > Drosophila tani. The sequence goes on along the minus strand of VNJO01005687.1, from coordinate 46,225 downwards.
TGACATCCTAATGGGTATCTGCAGCCAATCAGCGCAGGATCAGGCCCAGCTCCACAAGCAGTTGATCCAAGAAATCTCCCAGAGCTGCGATCAGCACACGCAGAAGTTGGTGACCCAGATGCTGGAACAGCTGCAGCAGCGCGAACTGCAGATGAGCAGGGACATCCAGGCGAACCTGCAGGAGATGGAGGAGAACAACCAGAGCCACAAGGCCATGCTGGACTCCATGCAGGAGAAGTTCGCCCAGATCATCGACAGCAGTTCCCAATCTCTGGAGAAACATGTCAACCAAGTGCAGCAGCAGCTGGATGAGCTCAGCGGTATGAGCGTACCTGATGCGGAGCACCTGCAGCAGCTCCAAGAGGAGCTAGCTAATGAAAGAGCTTTAGCCCAGCAGGAGGAGACTCTCCTCGAGTCCCTGATGATGCAAATGGAGCAGATCAAGAATCTAAGGGCCAAGAACACCCAGAGCATGTCCGAACGCATCGTTCTTTTAGAGGAAAGCCGACTCAGCAGGAATCAGCGCCTCGATGCCACCAAGTCTGGTATTCAGGATTACCAAAAGTTGGGCAACAAAGCCGCTCAAACCGCCCGGAACGAGCTCAGCCAGCAAATGGAAACGGGCATGCTGTGCCTGGACCAGGGCATTGCCAAGTGCTCCATGCTCCAGGTGCACATGCAGAATCTCGGCCAGGAGTATGCCAAGCAAACGGAGGTTAATGTCCAGGCAAGTCGCCTGCAGCAGGAGTCACTCCTTAACATTTGCCAGGAGAGCGACAAGCAGCTGGAGGAGCTGCAGGGAAAACAGAAGCTACACCTAGAGGAGACTGTGGCGGAGAGGCAGCAGCTAATCACCGATGACCGGCAGCAGTTCAGAGGCCATGCCACACTGGCCAGCGACCTGGTGCTGGAGTTGACCCGTCAAACCACAGAGCATGTGGCTTTGCAGCGACAGCAGCTGCAAATCTGCGAGCAGGAGGTGATGCGCTTTCAGCAGAGCGAGCTAAAGACATATGCGCCCACCGGGACCACACCCTCCAAGCGCGACTTTGTGTATCCACGATCGCTGGTGGCCACGTCGCCGCATCAGGATATCGTGAGGCGATATCGCCAGGAGCAGGATTGGTCGGACTTGGACACCACGGCCACCATAGATGAGGTAAGCAATAACTTAAGAAATACAGGATATCGATTTGCTTGAATAATATCTTTTTACAGTGCAGCGAGGGCGAGGACGATGCTTCTTCCTTGCACTCTGTCCAGGAGCTCTCCGAGACGGAAACCATCATGAACTCCACGCCCATTGAAGGCGTGGATGGCGTCAACAAGAAGCGTGGTTGTGGCACCACCAGAAACTCCAATTCGAATGCCTTGAAGCCACCGGTGGCCGGTGGCGGAGGCGGAGCCGGAGGCAAGCGCAGTAGCTCCCTGTCCCGCTCCCTAACGCCCAACAAGGCGTCGCCAAGGAGCTCGCCCGCCTTTAACAGGGTAAGTCCACTAATTGCTGCACAAACACTGCTGCTGATGATTTATACTCTTTGCTTTTATTTCTTATATTTTTAGCACAACAAAGAAAACGTGGCCTGAGAGCATGCATCGATGTCCATCCCAGTCCCAGTCCCAGTAACTTGATTCGTTTTGTTTGTTTTGCTCTTTTCGATATTCTCCTTAATCTGTATATCAAACCATTGGAATTTCGTACAATTATTATTTAAATAAACTTAGTATGCTATGTAAAGTTAGCGACAGCTTTTGAGAGTTCGGTTCAAGTGAGCAAGTTCAAGGTTTATTTACCTTTTTTTTGGGAGTTGTAAATTCAAGTTTAAATTGTTAATGCCGTTTAACCTGGAAGCCAGTCGAGAGGAAGGCTAATATTAGTAGAGCTCTTTGTATATAAATTTAAGGAGCCTCTAAATCATCAGGTAAACATTAAATTTAATATTTAATTTCTTTTCCAGGCTAAATGTAGTCACTCCTCCATTGGGTTTCCTAATGAAACTAAATGGTTGATTACACAAATTCGAGATATTATTAATAGACTAGATTTTAAAGTATATAAAAGTATAAGTAATAGCCTTGTTCCATTGCTCCGTTATTTCGAAAATGGACCGTTGGTTGTTCCACTGCTCCATCTACATTCTCCGGCGACATGTGAATGGAACGAACAGCTAAGCAGGCGTTGTTTAATACGTTGTCTGAATGATTTCTTATTTAGTTATAATGTAGGGTTGTTATATAGTTCGTATCTATTCAAAATTCATTCTTGTCTGGTTCTGATCCTGCACCTTTGAGCTCCAGCGTCCCTCAATGTAAGTAGAGAGCTAATGTTCACATCGAATCGATCCTGCACCTTATTAAGTATTTTGGCATCGTTCTCGTCTGAAACAAAGGTGATGGCCAGTCCCTTGGTGCCAAAGGGACCGACTCGGGCCATGCGATGCAAGTAGGTGTCCGGGTCCTCGGGCATATCGTAGTTAAAGACAATGTTCACGCGCTCAATGTCCAAGCCACGGCCAAACAGGTTGGTGGCCATCAAAATGCGCTTCTGGAGCACCACAATGTGCAGAGTGCAGCTCATGAGAGTCTCCTCGTCCTTTTGAATGGCAAGTCCACCGAAGAAGACGGCAACCTTGACTGTCGGCATGTATTTGGAGAAGCGCCCATACTCCTTGCTGATCTGGAAGGCCAGCTCGTGGGTGTGACACATGATCAGGACGTGGCAGGCATTGGTGTACGACGGCTGCAGCTGCTGGAGTGTGGCCAGCACAAAGACAGCCGTCTTGCCCATGCCAGACTTGGCCTGACAAAGAATGTCCATACCCAAGACGGCCTGCGGAATGCATTCGTGCTGCACCTCCGAGGGATGCTCGAAGCTGCAGTCGACGATCGCACGAAGGATCTCCGGCTTCAGCAAGAAGTCACGAAAGCCGGAGCTGTGAATGGAGTCGTAGGTCAACTTGATGTCCTTCTTGGGCTCCTCCTGTGTCTCACCCGCAGTGGTCTCGATCTTCTCATCCTCGTAGTCGAGAACATCGTCGTGATCGGCCATTTCTGTGCAGTTTTTGGTTACCTGTGAGACCCTTGCTATTAATACAAGTGTAAATGCTTTGGCACACGTTAGTCGCTTTGAAATACAACTTTAAACGTGATTTCAGCAAAAATTAAAATACTAACGTGGCGTTTACATTTTAATTGGGGCGGGGTCCATCATTGGCGGCCGAAAGTGGTCATTTCAGGCTTTCTTTTCCGACTCCCGGACGATGTCCTCTTCAAAGTTAACCGACCCATTCAAGGACTTATTAATATCTATGCTTCGAGCTTTGAAATCTTGAATATTAAAGAAAAATTGGATGTTTTCTGGATGGTCTGTCGATTTTGAATGGACCAGTCTCGAGGAGGGAGCTGAATGTAGCAGTGGAACAAGGCTATAAATTGTTTAAATGTTTATGTTTTTAATGTGGATTAACCTTGATGCGAGTCAATAGGAAAGCTAATATAAGTAGAACTCTTTGTATATAAATTTAAGGAGCCTCTAAAACATTAGGTAAACTTTAAATTTAATATTAAATTTCTTCTCGAGGCTAAATGTAGACACTCCTCCATTCGTTTTAGCAATCAAACTCAATGGCGGATTACTCTAATTCGAGATATTCTTAACAGGCTAGATTTTGTAGTATAAAAGTATAAGGAGATTTTATCCTTGTGTAATATGTAGAGACCAGAATATTGAGTATTTACTATTCCTCATCGTGTTCGTCGTCATCGTCCTTGAGAATGCCCAGGCGACGAGCCACCTCCTTGACGTTGGCAATGAACTCCTCCTGGACCAGGTTGAAGCTCATGGCCAGCAGGGCAATGCCGAAAAGCAAATACAGCGAGCAGTAGGCAATGGACTGCTCCGATTCATCCTTGACTCCCTTGGCGGGCACAAAGTCTCCAAAGCCTTAAGAGAATGTTAATATCAGACAAAGAATATGATATAGAAGTCACCACTCCTCTCACCAATAGTTGTCAGCGTGATAAAGCAGAAGTAGGCGGAGTCCAGGAAGGACCAATTTTCCCAGTAGGCAAAGAGGACAGCGCCACCCAGGATGTAACTGACCACTAGGAAGACGCACAGCCAAATGGGCACGGGACGATCCTTGGGCAGCAGATCACCGTAGTCCTCATCACCGTACATGGAGTCATCATCATCGTAATCATAGCTGGGTCGGCGACGGATTTGCCGCTGGACTGGAAAACCCATGGGTGACATGATCCTGGGCGAGGGAGGCAGGCGTTCCGTGCGCTCTCTGCGTCTATTTCTTCGCGGCTCCCGACTCCTAGAGCGACGGCGTTCCACGGGATAGTCCTCGTAGTGGTCTCCGTACAAGGAACCCTCATCGAAGCTCTCTTCCACATACTCCTCGTAGCGTCCCTGCGAGTGTCCACGTCGATCCCTGCGGTGGTCCCTTCCTGGCGGCGGAGCATCATAGTCCGGAAGTTCCAGATGGTTGCCATAACGCGAGGACTGCCTGCCCAGACTTCCAGCTCTCCTGCCATTACTCTGACGATGAGAATTGTGAGGTGGTGGCTGCGGCGATCGCTCCCTCTCCCGATCCCGCTGGCGTTGCCTTTGGTGAGCAGATCTGGGCATGGACTGGCTCCTTGGCGCCGTCTGCCTTCTATGGCCACCACCTCCCCCGAAGTCGTCCAGGGCGTACCTGTTTGGGATAATGGGAGTTTTCCTCACCACATCCTCGTCTACATCTTCGTAGTGCGAGGACACGTGCCTGGGGTCCACGGACTTGGCTCTACTCCGTCCCGGAGCCGAGTGCAGGCGATGCAGTTCCCGGGAAGCTTTCGAGGATTCCTGATTGTGCGGCGATCGCACCGAACGCACACTGGCGGCTCTCTTGGCCGGCGGGGCAATGTCGCTAAAGTCCTCGATAGAACCAGCATCCAAGTGGGATCGGGAGTAGCGCTCCCTTTCCACCGTATGCCTGTCCCGCATCCGATCCCGCTGCTTCTGCCGGCTGCTGTAGCGATTGGAGCGATTCAGGGTCTGCGTCTCGTACTCATCCCCGTAGATGGTGTGCCGCTGGCGGGGATCGTGGTGCGAGTGCTGCGGCTGCTGCTGATGATGGCGACGACTGCGTCCGCCACTGGTGCGATGTCCAAACTCCCGCTCGTCGTAGCCCCTGCCCATGGTTCGCAGCTCCGGGTCGGAGTAGGCATGTCCCATGGAGGGACCCAGGCCAGAGTCATTGCCAGACCGCTGGGTCATCTTCATGGAGCGCCGGAACGAGGGCGGCGGCTGGGAGCGGGCATTGCGTTGCGAGCGCACGGATCGCTGGCGGGAGCGGGCATTCCGCGGACGCTTGGCGGTGCGGGTGCACACATAGCAGCAGATGCGCCAGTACAGGAACCTAGCGGATGAGAGCCAGGTGAGTATCAATAGGGAGATTCAGCACGCAACCAAGTACTCATAAATAAAAAAATATTTAACAAATGATTCTATTAAGCTCACCGGAATGATGTGGCCATGACATCCCCAATGTTGGACAGACAGATCAGCATCAGCGGAATGCCCACGATGGCGTAGAAAATCGTTGTCACCTTGCCCCAATCCGTGCGCGGCGATATGTGGCCATAGCCTGTCCAGAATATGATTCAGAATAATAAATTACTGCGGCTCCAAAACGGTGAGTTTTAATTTCAATTCATGCCCCTGGCTTCACCTTCAACCTGGTGACCGCAAAGTTCTTGAAAGCCCCGCTAAGGCCTAATCTATCTGCATTTCTATTATTTTGTACAAGCCAAGCCCATTATCGCTCCCAAAAAAATACAAGAAAACATAAACAAACAATTGCTAACTTGGCATTTCAAGTCTGCCGCCTTTGGCGTTTGAGGAAGTGTGCAAATTCATAGATAGCACTCTTTGCTCCCCTCTTCGCAGCAGAGTTCTATCTGATGGGCGTCGGTCACTAAACCCATTTGTGTCTCAGCCATAAATCCATATCGGGGGAACTTTGTGCACGAGAGAGCACTAAACTAAGCTCCCATCATCAAAAACGGAATCAAATAAATGACTAAAAATAGTATTTAAAAGAGGAAGGCGATGGTTTAAATGCCCTTACTTAATAATTATATGAATTACTAGCAAATCCCATAGCAGAGTTGGTTGGTTCAAAAACTCTGACTAGAGCTGCATTAGGATTACTATATAATATTGGGAAAATTCTAATTTTAAGTACTTCAAGTAGCCCTGCCAAAATATCGTTTCCTAGCAGGAATCTTTGACTACAAACAAAGCATTTAAAAAATAATAAAGTCCATAGGTTCAACGGTATATGCAGAGGGATCTATACTAACCAAAAGAGCCACATTTTTATGTATATAAAAATTTATACAGTTCAGTCAAAAATAATAAATCATAATAATGCAGTTTATTTTCTTCAATGTATATTTCAAGTGTATGATTTTATTATTTAAATATAAAGAAATAATGCTTTTTTCGGTCCCTGATATACATTTAAAAAAAAAAATAAAAAATAAGATAGATCATACTACCAGAAATTATATATATAATTATATATTAGTAAATTTCTCATTAAGTATTCTACCTACTTTTCAACCCAAAAAAATCGTCACAAACCCCAGCTTAGATTCACCTAACCCCATGCCAGATATACTCTCATTATAAATCAGAAAAATCCCATCATTAAAATCTAAATCTAAAAACGTCAGAAAAGATAATCACGATCAGGTCAGTGGCGTCTGACCTTGCTGTTGTTTTGAGCATATACTACAAACAATTGGCTTGGCCAGCGATGCCACTTTCGGTTTCATTTGACACGCTCCACACCCTCGCTCCCTTTCTGGCCCATCACCACCTGCGACTGAACCCATTTTTAGAGGTCATTCACGTGCCGTGTGCCCAACTAACTGTGTCCGAACTGGATCTTTGACCTATGACTTCTGGTGGAGAATTTACCAACTCATGGTAATTTCCAGGAATCGCTTTTCTGGGTCGACTAATGAGCAATTACAATTACCAAATGATCGATTCGCGACCGAGATTTATGCGATTTCAACGTGACCAGCGGGCGGACAGAACCAACTGTCCGAATCATCCGATTGCTTCATTGGTTAAGTTCCTGGGCGGATCACGCTCCTCTGCGGCCTGGTCGCGCTTCAGGTGAATCAGCCGAGACGTGGGCCCAAGATCTCCCTCTCTTCAGTGTCTGGCACGATCGTCTGCCTCGACCATGTTTGCGTTGATTCATTGGCCGGGCGGCAGTCGCCAATCCCCACCTGCTGCGGCTGCCCTCGTCGCTTGACTGACTTTGTGCGGCGTCATCGTCGCCGGCAATGTCTGTCGGTTGTTTTTTTTTCGGTTCTCGTTCGCGGTTATATAAGTAGCGTGCGTCGCTCGCAAATCCAAAGTATTCTGCTGCGGGAGCTTGCCGCGACCAAGCGAAAAATACGGGTCAGTGTGTGATCGAACAAGAAGTTGGACAAAAGGCAAAGACAAAGACCAAGTTAACCATCATCATGCGAAGCTATTGCCTCATCATGGGCCTGTGTCTCCTTGGACTAGCAGCCGCGGAGGGCGATCGAGACCACTGGGTTTGGAGCTCGTACAATCGCAGGGAGCGCTCCTTCCGGGACATCGATCGGAGCTCGCCCATCAGGAATTCCTACGACAACAAGCTGAGGCGGGAGCCCACCACCCGCCGACCGCTGCCCGGTGAGCCCGAAAACGATGAAATCGAGGACTATGCGGATGTGGAGCCCACCAGGTCGTCGGACACTCCCAGTGTGGGCACTCGTCAGTATAATCCCTACGGCGGTCAGCCCAATGCCGGGCAGTTTGGAGGAATAGGTGGAGGCTACGGCGGTAGTCCTGGAGTGCTGGTTGGCCCTGGAGGACCCACTGGCATCATAGGAAGACCTCCTCTGTACCCCAACCCTTACCAGCCGGGATATGGTGGCTTCAGCGGAGCTCAGAATGGCATCGGAGGTTACCCGGGAGGCTATGGAGGAGTGGGACAAACCATTCCGGGCGCTGGCTTTCCCGGAGCGAATGTGGGACAAGGTTTCAATGGCTATCCAGGCAACGGACTGGGTCTGAATCAGTTTCCCAGCACTGGCCAGTATCCCTATGGATCGTATCCGGGAGGTGACTTCAGCGGCAATCAGTTTGCGGCACCAGGTGGACAATACCCCGGAGTGGGACAGTATCCCAGTAGCCAGCAGTTCGGCGGACCACAGTACACTGAGGGTTACGGCTTGGCAGGGGGATTGGGCCTAGGTCAGCTGGGTCTGGGTGGAAACGCTGGTGGTGGCTATGGCGGTGGTTTCCCTCCCTTAGGAGGCTTTGGCTTTGATGAAAAGTCACCAGCGGTGGCCGAGGGCAAGAGCGCTAAGAGTGTGGTTGCATCACCCAGAACGGTGAATGACAAGATCACAAAGAAGGTCTAGGTTTTTTCTTTGGTTCCTTGGGGAATCTGCATTTGGAACCAAGAATCTCTTGCTACTGCCTAGCTCCTTCCTATTCAAACATTCCCACCCGCTCTCAGATGTAAATAGTCCCTTTAGAATAGGCATAGTTAAGGCTTATTGTTAGACTAAGCTAATAAATCCCTATTTTTACCCAGTAAATCGCTGCTTTTCTTACCTATGGTCGTTATCACTATGATGGAGTAAAATAGAGACCCCGCAAAGGTCCACTGGGACTTCCGTAAATCCTCGTCGCCATCCCAGCCATCGGCCTTGATGGCCGTCAGGATCTGCTTCTCGAAGTTGGCCAGATGCTTGCTCACATTGGCCATCCAGTCGCTCTCTCGCAGGACCAAGGCATCGTCCGACAGCAGCCAGATGTTCTCCGTGAGATTGAAGCGAAGATGCTGGATGTCCCGCTTGACCTGTAGGGGATTTTATAGAATTTTTCTTAAAGAGTCTTCTGACCTTACTCACCTCCAATTCATGGGGTCGCTCGAGGTGCTGGAATAGGTAGGCTCCGCCCACGCAATAGGAAACCACGAGGAGCACGAGCAGCACATGGGACACGATGCAGGTGAGCACCTTCCACGAGAAACAGATGGCAGCCACACAGCGTCCGCGCTCCGGCTTCGCTGGCTCCATCATGTGTGCCGGCAGCGACTGTGCCCGCCTACCCGACATGGTAGCGGCGCCCTCTCCCAGCGAGTCTCTCCTTCCGTTGGCTAATTTACCGCTCGGCTGGTTGTAAATTATGAAATGCAAAAGAAACTAAATAAAGGACAGGACAGGGGAAGACAAGGGTCGAAGCTCTGAATACCCTAGGGAATATAAATTAAATTAATAGAGATGCTACAGATACCCATATCTGTTGGGTTTTGGATAATTATAAAATTCTCTGAAGGAAATTTCATTAGAAATACATTCAATTTAATTCTTCTTAAGAAAGACTAACCGATACTAGTTCAGACTAAAGCCTTTATTAATTAAAGTGTCTAAATTTAATGCTCTTTCCCATAAACAAGTATATTTAACGGACTCCGAATGGATTGCTTTGTGTGATCTCCAAAGGAGCCTCAAGAGATTACTGGGAAGCCAAAAGGTAAACCAGACATAGGTCTGCGGCACACATGCTTATATTGTCCAAATATTTATTTATTTGGGTTGCTGGGGCAAGGCCGAAGAGCCGAGGAGGGGGACTGTGCCGCGGGGTGAGACTCCATGAGACTATTTCGGTCCCGTGCCCGGCGGGGGCATTCATCTCATCGTCAAATCGGACGCCTCGGACCCGTGCCACGCCTGTCGAGAACTACTTTTTGCTTATATAGACGGGGGACTACATAACATGTCCGAGCAATTATGAACTTCGATTTCGTTGGGGCAATTATCGCCGCCGATTTATGGTCTGGGAAATGCTTCTAATAGGATGAATACCGAGCAGGGATCGCAATTTCGATTTGCACTGGGGAAAAGTTTTCAGTTTTCCAATTTCAGTTCCATGCTGAGTATCCGCTCCGATCCGATACAAAGATCCGACACACACCGATCCGTACGACCCACAAACGCTGACTGAGCACAGGCACAGTCCATTTGTGTGTGGACTCTCCACGGATCTCTCGGGAAAACGATTTATTTTTGGTCTTACGCGAAGTTCTCTTGTCTTCCGAGGTATATAGTTTTTGGAAAACTTTTATTATCGCTCATGCTCTCGCTTTTCCTTTTTGTTTTGTTCTCAAAAATATTTCGATGTTTGTGTTTGTTTATGCGGGATTTTCTCCTTTCAACAGCTGATACAGGTGGTCTCTCTTTTCTTTTAAGATTAAATCTTCAGGGTCACGTAGTCAATTAAATTATTATAATTGTACTTTATTAAATTCAGGAAATTTCACAATTTGTATTTTAGCTTGTCATTTGTTTGTTAATTCTTTGTTCTTGTTATGCTCTTATCTAAAAACGATTAGAGGTAAGTACTTGAGTTCCAAGATAAGCGCTGCAGTTGGGTCTATTTTTGGTGTTCCGCTTGATGGGTGTGTGGCTTCCTAGTCAACATTCAGTTGCCGGAAGGAGCCCTGCAGTCCAAAGAGGCTCTCGAAGTCGACGGGCTGGCCCACCCGTAGGCTCTCGTCGGTGCCATAGTTGTTCTCCTCGTCCCAGTAGCTTCTAGACGCCAGAATGCGCTGCTCCCAATCCTTCTGGATCTCCGGTATCGAACCGTTTTCTCCTCCGTACTCCTTAGGGAGATACTTCTTGGGAATTTGCTCGAAGAGAGCCTCCCATTTGCTTCCATGGACGTAGAGCTGAGGGGTAACAGAGAAAGGTTTAAGCTAAAGGATAAAGGATATCTAGGATATACTTACGCGTCCCTGCTGCTTCTTGGACATCATCGGCTTGATCATATTGAAGATGGTCTCGAAGCCGTTGGGTGTGTTGATGAAATGAATGCCCTGGGGTCGCAGGGGCATGGCCTCCTCCTGGAAGACGGTCATCTTCTTGGCAAACGACGGAGTCATTTGCAGGAAGTGGCCGGTGGTGACGTTGGACAGATCCAGTATGGATATCATGCCATTCACGATGGCCACATCATCCTCGTTGAGTACGATTTGCGTCATGAGAGCGCTGGCCCGGTTCACCTCCTGGAAGGTGAACTTATTGGGATCGTACGAGGCCATACGGATCAAGGCCAAGCGGGGTCCATTGTCGTTCAGAGGACGTGGCAGTAGCAACATGGTGCTGAGGTTAGATTGGAGTATTAACAAAGGATTTTCTTGGCTGAATTCAGACTTACCCCAGCTTAAAGAGCTCCAGGGTCTTGTCAACATCCATATTGGGACCGCCAAAGTAGTCGGGGTACTTGGTCCGCAGCGTGTAGAACCTGTCGATCTTGGACTTGGTCCGCTCCAAGCTGAACTTGCAGCCGCGCAGGAAGTTCACCAGGGTCTGATCATCGGTGCGGGCCTTGAGGTGGGGCTGCTGCCGAATCCACTCCCGCAGAGCGGCAATGTCATCGTCGATCTTGCTGGGCACCTCGTTCAGCTTCTCGATGGCGATCTTCTGGAGCTCGGGACTAAGCGGGCGGATGGACGGCATCGTGAGCTTGGGATCCCCTTGGCGGTCGGCGAACGAGTGTGGATTTTTGACCCTGCCATTTGTGCAACTCAAGTTGAAATCGATAAGCTATCGCCGGAGCACTGATAACCATGTATTGAAATAGTCGTCAAGAAGAACACTTATCGACAGCATTTATTGGGGGTTTATGGCCCAACGGGCCTTACAGGTCTTGAAATCGATTCAGTCTATGATCAGCTGGCGGAAGGAGCCATCCATGCCGAAGTGACTTCCCTCTTGGCCGAGGTGTGCGGGCTCCTCGCGTAGCTTCTCGTTAGTGCCAAAGTGCTGGGACTCCTCAAAGTAGCTGCGATAGCTGGCCAGCTTGGCCTCCATGTCGGTGGTTATGTCCAGCATGGTACCCTTGGTGCCGCCATACTCCACGGGCAGATATTCCCGGGGGACTCGCTCGAAGATGGCCTCCGGATCGGAGCTGACAGAGACCTGCAAGTAAAGGTTAGAGGTTAGCAAAGTCCTCTTATAGGGTTCCCCAGTGCCCTACCCTCTCCTTGATCTTTGCGGGAAACCAGCCCAGCAGCGTCTTGAAACCCCTCTCGAAGGCCTTGGGAGCATTGATGAAGTGTATGCTCTTCTGCCGCGTGGGCATCGCCTCATCGGCATAGGCCGAGAACTTGCTCAGGAGCTGAGGTTGGAGGGCAAACAGGTTGGCACCCGTAATGCCACTCATGTCCATGATCTCCACGTAGCCACTGACCGAGGCATTGTCGTCCTCCAGCATCATAATCTCGCCAAACATAGAGCCCACTCTAATGATGTCCTGGAACTTGAACTTGCTAATATCGTAGGAGCCAGCCCGAATAATAGTCACAGCAGGGCCAGTGTCGTCCTTGTCCAAGGGAATGCGCAAGATGACTCTGAGGGAACAGACATTAATTAACTTGAAAGGTTTTAGGAAAGGAATGGAAGATCTTTACCCCATTCGAACGATCTCCAGCACTTGGGGATCGTCCACCAAGCGGTGCTCGTTGAAAACCTCGGGTATGACAGCCTGCAAGGTGTAGAACCTATCGATCTTCTGCTTGGCCTTTTCCAGGCTAAATTTGGAGCCGCGCAGGAAGCTGAGCAGGAACTGATCCGCCACACAGGAGCAGAGATGGGGTTGCTTCTGCAGCCACTCCCTCAGGGCGGCTATGTCGGACTCCACGCGACTGGGCACCTCGTTCAGCTCTTCGATGGCCACCTTCTGGAGAGCCGCCGGCAGGGGACGCACTGGCACTGGATTGGGGGCACTCAACTTACTCATGCTGGCAGCTCTATCGGTGGCAGACTAACCCAAAGGCTCAGCCAATGCCGACAATGCACTTGGTCGACACTCGAATCATGATATTCAAAGCGAAAGGCGATAAGATCCGACTAATCTAGCCAGCGATTAGCAGGGTTATAGCTGAAGTTTTTTAAAGTATACCAAGCGAAAGCCCCTTTTGTTAAGAAGTAATTGGAATTGGAACTCAAGAGACTCAGGGAAACATTTTTATTTACATTAAAAATTAATTAATTATAGGTAAAGGAAATTTTGTGGCATCTAAAGCTTAATTTTCTTTCCCTTCAAGGACTCCCATTTATCCTTAAGTTTATTTTCTAGATAATATCCGTAATATCTGAAACCTACCTTGATAATATCTAGTTCATGTATACAGACTTCCTTGACTAACCTTATAGCCGAACCACTGAGTTATTTTGAGTTTTCGATGTTGTTGTCTGATTTGCCTCTATGGAGCGATGGGTAGTGTGCTGGACTATGAAGCTAGTGGTTTCGAGTTCTCGAGTCAGAGTCGTAACAATTGTGTTTAAAAATGTTGTGTTATTAAAATTTATATATAATAACTGTAGCATATTATCTTACAGAAGCTATGCAATACTATCTATGAACTCGGGAGTTCTGATATCATATTAAACCGGGAATTTCCCCCAATTACTATCAGTTTCCGCCCAGACAACTATTTCTACCTCAAGTTTAAATGTCTTGCCCCACCCGAGGGTTAAATAAAAACCTGCTTATCTCTCACAGGCACACTCACAGGCATACCAAATCTATATAGATAGAGTCGGCCAGATATCGCCAGTATCGAAGTAGAATATAAACTTTATTCAAAGAAAAATAAACACGGGAATACAATTACGCTAGACGTGAACTACTGAGCTAAGACTTATCTTCTAGATACCCTGTTGAAGCTGCCACCGTCTCTAAACTAGTCTCGGGCGCAGTTATCTCGAGATGTATATATTTATATATATAAAATAAGTGTGGATATATCTATTGAATGGTTCTATAAATACGCGGATCTGATGGAGCGGATGTAACCTAGGAGCGGTTTGCTATTGCACAGGAGCTGGAGAATTTTTCGAAGTATCTGACGGAGTATCTGCGGGAGTATCTGCCGGATGCCAGAGTATCTGCCGGAGTATCTGAGAGCCAGTTAGTACAGGCCCGAGGGCAGGTCCGTCACCTTGGACATGGATCCCTGGGTGTAGGATCGGGTTCGCGCCTTGGCACCCTTTCCTGCGCTGGCGCTTGGGTAGCTGGGCGGCTCGGGCTGCATCCGCATGGCCGGATTGCTGGTGAAGTAGATCTGCTGATTGCTGCGCGACTTCTCCCGGCCGATGGCCGCCTCGTTGAGGGCTTCGTGGGCGTGGGAGGAGTGCGAGGATGCGAAGGCTGCCTCCAGGCGCTCCACGTTCTTGGTGACCCGGCGGGCCTGCAGGGCGGCCGTGATGTCCGGCTTGGGGTACTTCTGGGGCGTGTTCATGCCCGTCATGAAGAAGACCCCGTTAAACTGCTGAGCTGGCGGCGCTGGAGGTGGCGGAGCTGGGGCCTTGACCTTCACGGGCTGATGGGGGATCGCCGGGATGGGCGCCACATCCTGGACACTCTTGCGCAGGGCCTGCATGGTCGGGTCGTGCTCGTCGTGCCGCGCATTCATGATCACGTCGAGGAGCTCCCGATTGGTGCTGGCATTGTAGGCCGTGGCCGTGGCATTCGCCTCCGGCATGTCCGGCGTGGGCGAGTCCATCTGGTAGGCCGAGGGCTGGTCCGTCTCCGGGGCATCGTAGTCCACCTCGTCGAAGAAGGTGTGCATGGCGGCCAGGCGTTCGGCGGCATCGGGATCTCCTGGCTGATGGAGCACAGCCATGTCGTAGTCGGAGCCATCCTGCTCGGAGCAATCGGTGCGGGGCACCAGGTGTGCCAGGGATCGGGACTTCCGAGGCGGTTGCGGCACTATGTTTACCGGCACAATTTCCTGCTCCGACGGCCGAAGCTGCCGCATTCTGGGCCTCGAACTGGTGCCCGCCTGGCTGCTGATCTGCTTCTCCGCCTCGCTCACAATGTTGTCCAGCTCCTCGATGACGTCCTCGATGGTGGCTGCATCATCGTCGTCCTCCTCCACCGCCGCCTTCCGCGACTGCTTCACCTTGGAGGGCAGAACGAGAATGGGCACCGGGCTGAGTGAGGCTCCCGTCTCCGAGCTGCTGATGCCCTCGTCCTCGTGCTCCGAGCTGCTCGTCGGCTTCGTCTTGGTGCTGGGCGGTACCTGGCGGGGCAGGGCCACGGGCTGATGAGAGGAGGACTCCACCGGCTTGAAGTTGGACTGCTGCTGGGCGCCCTGCATACGAAAGATCTCGCGCTGGAGCTCGGCACAGCGCTCCTGCAGCCGCCGCTCCATGGAGGTCAGCACGGCCTTCTCCTCGTGCAGAATCTGCACGCGCCGCTCCAGGATCACCATCTGGCTGCGCACTCGCTCCGCATCCCTGGCCTGGGCCATCATCATGTCCACGTCTATGTGCAGTTCGTTGAACCGCTTCACCTCGCTCTTCAGGGCATCCAGCCACGGCGAGGAGGAGGAGATGGTGCGGGCCAGGGTGCTGGCATCGAGTCCCGCCTGGAAGAGCTCCGCCTGGATGTACAGGCGCTGCTGGATGCTTACCGCGCTCTCAATGAAGGTGTTGAGGAATCTGTGGGAGATTGGGTATCCTTGTAATGCTTTACTGACTAAAGCTAATGGCTTCACTCACTTGACTCCCGCACACTGGAGCTCTCCGGATCCACCGCCGCTGTTCAGAATCCCCACCAGCAGCCGGAAGCGTACCGGCTCACTGCATCTCAGGCGCAACGTGGACATGGCGTCGGAGACGGCTGTGTGACCTGCCGAGGCTATCTTGTGGCTGCCAGTTCCACTGCCAAAGGGTTGCCGGTCGCAGGCGGAGGCAAGCAGCTGCAGGGCCAGGATTCGGGCACGGATGCCCTGACCCGTGGCCGAGGAGGCCAGTGGCATGAGACCCACGGGCGTGTTCCCCAACCGTGCTATGGCATCCAGAGATCGCGAGCAGCAGATGCTCAGACATTGCCTGAAGGATTCGAATAGAGGAATTAGTTTGGGGGAGAGAGGTTTTTGGAGAGAAGGCTCAACTCACAGGCACGACAGCTCATCGAGCAGGGCACGACGCTGGTAGCTCTGGGGGTTCCTGGTCATGGCCAGGGAACTGCTGGCTCCAGGCATCGGGGCTGGGGCATTGCTGGCTTGGGCCATTTGAATGGCGCGCAGGACCTCCAGCAAGTGGCTAATGCCATCCGCAGGAGTGGCCACAAACTCTTGGACAAAGCTGTAAGGAAAGGTTAGAATTAGCTCTAAGGTTTATTTTTAAAGAGAGGAAAACTCACCTGCTGAAGGATACTCGGAGATCGGCACGCAGCTTGGTCAGCAGATCGGTTATGGAGCCAAACTGACGCATGGACATCTCTCTGTCATTTACGGGCGGAGCAGGAATAGGAGATCTGTGGAATAAGGGATTAATTTCCTTTGAGATTGAATGTAATTTAAATGTTTTACTTGTACTCTGAGTGCTTGGCCGGCAGAGTGGCCGACCTGGAGGCCTCCTCCTTGGCACTGAGCCCCGTGCTGACATCATAGATCGATTGCTTTTTCCCCGAACTGCTGCCCTTGGTGAACTTCCTCAGGGAGTACACATAGTCCTCCGGATTGTACACAGGTGGACGCTGATTTTCCTGTTTCAAATTGGTTAAGAGTTAAGTTACGACTTAATTAAGATCGTGACTAAGCGCACTCACCTTGCTGAAGACTGGGGCCTGGGGCCAACTCTGCTCGGAGCCACCTATCTTGTAGGAGGCCAGGGATCCATTCAGGCTGCTGGCCCCGCACTTGTTCGTCCCCGAGCTGTTGGAGCCACCTGCTTTCTGGGGCGACTGGCTCTGCTGGCTCTGGTGGCTCGGCACCTGACCCTGGCCGGGCAGCTCGCACATGCTGGGAGCCATCTGGAGGCGGTGTCCCGGGCGGAGCTGCTGCTGCTGGTGTCGCTGCAGTGTCGAGCTGTCGCTGCGTTAATTGGATGGGGAAAACCAATCGGGTGGAGTCAATTAATGTACGTGCCTGACATGGGAGAACTCGAATTTGCATTCAAGCCGGGCTATAAATAAGCTAAGGAGTTGCAGTTGGAGTTTTGGGTCGCCACCACCACCACGTAACGCACCGGAAAAACAAGCCGTTAAGTTTATTGAACATATTTCTGCCTGCGAGTACGAGTCTTATCGGCAGTCGCAGTCGGAGTTGGAGCTGGACAGGTGCCTTGGATATCCGCTGTCAACGACACCCAGATGGAGACGAGGTGCGAGTATGTGGGCTGTGTGGGCCCGTTTCCTAGCCACTAACCACCAACTACTAACCACTAACCACTAAGCGATCGAGCGCCGCTCGATTTTGATCTGTGACAGTCTCCGATTTGTTATTTAATTTTTTTCTCTTTGCTAAATTTGCATTTTAATCTGTTAGAAATAAAGACACTTTCACTGATCGACGCCTCTGAAAGAGACAGCTCTTCGAGCTCCCTCTCGAGGCCCCAGTACCGTTAGAGCACAATGAGGGGTTAACGGCTCACATATGTATATTGTTCGAGTGGCTATATGCAAATGCGGTTATGATGCGCCTATGGTTACCTCAGCCAGCTCAACTCAGCTGGTATCGATCCGCCAATCAATCACGTACCGCAGATGCTCAGGCATTCGGTTCTTTGCGTCAGGTGTGCCCCTCGGAGTCCAAGTTGGAGTCAGAGTCAGATGCGGTTCCCACAGCAGCACCGCCAGCAGACAAAAAAACGCTTCGATCAATGTCAGCCACTGGCCGCAGACAGGAGAAACTCATCGGCAGCGATGGGTGTTGAGAGATCATTCAAAACAGAGTCAGAGTTGGACACAGAGGAGGTCTGGCGGGGTTGGAGCACTAAAATCTGCATAAATCAATTTGTGTGGAGCAGAAATTGAAATCGCGGAGCGAATAGTGCTCCACAAACTGGAATTGATAAGCCGTGAAATGGCCCCCAGCCCCGGGCTAATGGTCTCAACGAGGGGAGAGTGCTCTCCATTAGTCGCAATATAAGTCGATTCCAACTGACTTTGTTTATTTTTAAACGTTCGAGTGTTACTTCTTTGAAAGCACTTATCTATGGAGTGGTAAAAACTTTATGATAGGTATCGATCGAAGGGGGAAATACTGGCTATGAAAATATTTGTATAATTTTCATTTGAAGTTTGTTTTCTTTGGGAATAAGGGAACAAGCGCACTTGTTACAAAGAATAGCCAAAGATGCCGAAAGGTCATATATTTGATTTGCAGTATGCAGTCATATTTTTGCTGGCGACGAAAAGTGCACTCTCTCCGCTCGCACAAAGATGAGAGCGTAAAATCGAAACATAGAAAAGCTTCTAAGTGTGTATGCATACAAAAGAGCGGATGGATCTAGGACGCTATGTCTCTCTGGCTTTTAAACAAAATTTCAAGAGAGCCCAGGACCAGCACAAGAAAATCCTGTGCCAACAAATAGTAAGGTGCTACTCATCTTCAAGGTTCTAATACCTTTGAAGTAGCCAATAAAGCAGACTTTGTTCCCTAAGCACCCTATCCGTTCGAATTAATATTCAGAATATGTACAGGTATATGCAGTTTATTTGGGGTCAGGATCAGGATCAGCTTAGAAGCACTCATCAATGGACGGCAACCATCCGCTGCAGTAGTGCCAGACGGCCCATGCGGACCATCCCTGCTGGCTGAGCACCTTCTGGGCGCAACGGACAGAGTTGGTGATGTCATCGGTCAACAGGGCATTGCAGCTCAATCCACACTCGTTGTAGGAGAATCGTCCGTCGGCCTGGCACCAGTACAGATCGTTGATCTGGAAGATACCGTAGTCGTTGGAGCCGTCCCAGTTGGCCGGGCCCACCACCCAGGTGCGGTAGTCGCTCTCGTGCTGGGCAATGCACGTCCACTTGTCTAGCTGGTCATAGGGAACGCCCAGGCCGAGCATCTCGCGGGCCAGGGAGCAGCGGTCCAGGGTGCGGGCAGCCAGGGTGGTGCCGGCGCAGGCGGCCAGAGCCAAAAGTGCGATGAAGGCCTTCATGTTGGTTTAAACGAAACTGTTTGGCTAACTGGGCTCCTGGCCGGGGTATTTATGGGAAAGTGGTTGCCCCGTTTCTGCGTTTGCTATATCATATCAGCCCTTGAGCGCGTAGACACTCAAAGATAGAAATATAATTAAAAAAAGCCACAACCGGGCAGATTTAAATAATTCATTCAAGTCCAAAACAACATGAAATACGAGCAAAAAAGAGTTATCAGCTGGCCGAGTACATCATAGGGTTCGATCTCAAAGAGAATAAAAGAACATTCCCGCCGCGAACGCAGCATAGTTTTAGGCTCCGGGAAAAGGGGAACTCACACGGAGCTTTCGACTGATAACCTTGAAGATCGGGTGTTAGCTAGATTTCGTCATTGTTCGGCGGGTTGTTGAGGTTCAATGAATCGCGGAGAAAGGTACGAGTGCAGCCCTGGCTGCTGATTAGCATAATTGCTGTTATATCAACAATGACGATGGCCTTAGAAGGGGCCCATTGTGCTCGAGTTCGAGTGGCCGAAAAATATAATATAAGAAAAAGATAGAGCCCGGGAGCCGCCCCAGTGCTAATCCAGATGATTAATGATTAATCACACTCTCGGCCTGGCCTGGCCGTAAACCAGACCACAACTGGGGGCTAATAGCTGCAGTCAAGTGGCGCTGTTTCGCCATTAAACCCAAGACTCCGCTCCAAAATCGGACATTAAACTTGGGCCGTGCAAAAGATGGGAATTTGTCTGGGCGAAAGAAAGAAAGAGATACTACGTATCCGAGAGTGCAATTTCCAGTCTCGAATGCCTCGGATGCCGCACAATGAATAACTATGAATAATTCGCCCCAACATGCAACCGCACCCGAGTTGCGTGAGCAGAGACCCGCCGAGATATGGCGAAGACAATGCCTGCTATATTTTAGATAAATATTTCGAGTAGCTGCTGGCAGACAGCGAACTGCCAGCGATCACCAGATGTATCTTACGCACAATGCTGAGATACAGTTTTGGTGGGCTTTATGCGAGGCGTAGATGGTGATCGAGTGCGGAGGAACCGCCATATTGGGCGGCTAAATGTTTCCGTATTTAGTTTGGGGATACTCTATCAGCCACTGTTACGAATGGTGATTAATGAGCAGAAATCAGTTTGCTGGAAAAAAAACAAAATAAACCTGGATTGAGTGCCTTTGTGCGTTATCAGGAAAGAAATTGAACAAAGCTAAGAAAGAGGCACGATTGTCACATTTAATTCGTGGAAAGGACAATATTTGACTTGGAGCAGTGCCCTTACAATCAGACTCTCCGAACTGAACACATTTTTGCCCTTTGCTGTCTCAACTATTACCCAGTGGAATTTTTTTCATAAAATATGTACTTTCATGTGGAGTTCGAATCAGGTATGTGCCTACTACCAACGGAAAAGTCTGTTTCGCTTTTGGTCATGTAGGGAATTTTTCACAGCTCTGTTCCTTATGAATTCCCTCAGAGTATAGAATTCTATACGCTTACCACATGCTGACTTGGGCATGCTTCTATACGGAAGAGGGCAGCATACCATTCAGGTATATCTGAATATCTCGCTTACCCCATGCTGACTTGGGCATGCATCCCTAAGGTCATCACCGTTACACATAGAATTCGACACAGATTCGTTTGCCACAGGAAGTAAAGTCCGACTGGGTACGATCACTATATGTTTATACAAGGAATATTTCTATCAATGTTGGCTTCATAAAACAGATAATCAATTGCATAAGTTTGTATAAAAATATAGTGATACCATGTATAATTGCATCACCGGTAGGATTAACTCTGAATTACGAACGCCTGTCTATACTCAACATCACATTTACTTTTATTTATTCTCCAAAACCTATTGAATATCCCAATCAAAAATTCATCGCTATGCGCCTACACACTTCTGTCGCTGGATGCCTGATCATGTGCCTGCTCCTGTGGCCTCTTCAAGTACACACTAAAGCCAGATTTGGAAACTGTAGCTTCGCCATCGATGGGAAAGCAAGAAGTCGGGCGACAGCAATGACACGATGGTCCTGGTCTCTTTTCATGAAAATAATTTGACGAATTATGCAATTATTAAGGTTAAGCTAGGACGATGGGACAAGGACACCAACCATTTTGTGGAATAGAGTAATTTTTTAGAAAAAAATATTTTAGAAATCAATCGCCATTAATACTTTGTGTAGGAATGTATCTGAAACTGATAAATTATAAGCTGAAGTAGATATATAAAAAAGCAACGCAGAGTGAGCTTTCTTGGTGTCGCTGGGGAATTGCAAAACTGTCGTCGCCACTGGACTCCTATTTCTAGCCTTTTTGGCTGGACGGCGGCGAAAAGTGAAATTTTATATGTAATGGCCCACACATAACAGAGTCATTATGACAGTTGTTGGCCCGGCCAAAGCGAATGAAATCTATTAGACATTAAAGCGGAGCCTCAATCTTGGCCGGCAAACAAGTTAATTTAATTTCCAGGCATAAAACAAATTACGTATGAAAAGTCGCCGTTATCGCTGCGTTTATCATGGCTGGTACGATGGTATGTATCTCGATCTCCATTTAGTTGAGGCCTCTTAGTGCCAACGGACTTTGGCTCGATTGAAAACAATTTCGATTCAATTACATCTATGGCAGAGCGACGAGGCAGAGACATGATGTAGGTCTATGGGATTGCCATTTGCGGCTAATCGCCGGAGATCAACTTTGCCATTTAGAGTTCGTTTGGCAAAGACTAGTACCAGTGTCGGCCTAGAGCCTAATGTATTAATTTGTGATGCTATTCTCAAGGGTGTCATACATTCCAGGAGGTACTCCATCCGAGATTAGTAGGCGACCCCAATCCCCAATCAAGCCGAGTTCTTCTCGCCTCCCAAAGAAAACCCATTTCGGACAGCTCATAAAATTAAGAAGATGGAATGGACTTGGAAATGGGAAAGTTTCGCACTGAGCCGACACCTTGCCAAATTGTTTCTACGCGTCGTTACACAAGCCGCGGCGGAATGAGAAATACACCTGGTTTGGGGCCACAATAAGCTGGGATCGGATGTGGGTTTTGCTGCAGCGCCGCCGAGTGGCACTTTTGTGACGATGATGCCAGAGATTAAGTCACCGGCGACATGCAAAAGTTCTCATGGCAGTTCCATTTCTTTTGCCCATTTTGCATTCGCATTTGTCCGCAGCGAATTTTACCCACACTCGGAGTCGCGTCGCAGATAAAACTATTAGGAGAATTTAGCAACCGACAAAGCCGGAGAGAAATGTGGCCACTTTTCAGCTGTCAGAGATCGAGATCGAGAGATCTCTCCACGCAGATTCCCAAGGCTGTCAGCTCCCTTGAGCTATCGCCCATTCCCGGCTTTTGTCATCTTTTTGATCGTCGACGACTGACGACGACTGACGACTGTCAAGCTTGACGGCGTTGCGCTTGACTCCAAATTAAAATGGTTGTCTTTTTGGAAGAGCTTTTCCAGCGCTCATTATAGTTTTCACTGGGATTCGTTTTCAACAACAACGGCTTGCTGGGCACCTGCCCACCCCGGGGCTATATATCAGCGGGCCCCAGCTGTCAAATAATATAATTAGGGTTTGTCTTGCTGAAACTATATCGCGGCGGGGCGTGGGGCAGCGACTCAAAGTCTTAAAGTCTCTGGAGCTTGCCTTTTGACACAGTTGCGTTTTGGAGCTGCAGAGAAATGTTTATAATTTGTTGTTTGTGTCGAATCTGTGGCAGGTAATTGATGCCGAAAGTGGCTCTGTGGCCCAAAACCAAAGCGGGGGCCAGTGACAATGGCACTGAACCGCTGAAGATCATGTCAAGTTAACCGCGTGGAAAAGTGGAAGAATGGGTAATGCGATCATCTCGGGATTGTGCAAGTTCAACCAGAGCCTGAGCATGACTTACCCCTCTGCCCAAAGATAACGTCATAGTTATCATATCTCTCGAAATCCGATCCTGTCCTGCTTTCGCTCAGAACATTCCAGATCATCTCGGGCGAGCGATCTCCGCCACACACTGTTGACTCCGCCAGACGGGGCAGCCAACTGCGATGGCGATGAGACTTTGACTTTGGCCATTTTCCTCGAGAGCCGCGAGGAACTCGTGAACTGATAAAAGCTAGAAAAGTTGATAGAGGTAAACCCCCTTAGCCTGGCCGAGAGATATTGGCTATCGACTTGTACAACTTGGGGCATCAGTAAGTGGCGAATCGTCTGAAGATATGTCGGCTTGAGGGGGCACCATTGATAATTTAATTACGAGGCTTTATCTTAATGAAAATCACATGAATAGCTAAATATGAGGGTTTTTGGAGGGTCGATTTCCAGTTTTGATTAGAAAATCAGTCTGGAAGGGTTTTGAAGGATGTCCTTTGTAATTTTCTTTTTCAATAAAATCAATTTCTTAATTAATCAGTTCTTTTAAGAAAACATAAATCTTGGGACTTGGTTTCTTGACTTAGATTTTTTCTATACTGCTATCGTGGTTTAAATGTAGATTCTTATTTATTTTGTCGATTTCTTCTTTTAGCTTTTACTTTTCAATGTGTTGTTTGGTTTCGTTCTTGTAATCGTAGTGTGACCGTAGTATTCCTTATTACTTAAACCTAATTTAATTAAATCTCGACGGAATCTTAACATAAAATGCTAAATACTAAATGGCTACACTAGGCAAAGAACTTATTCCATCAAAGCTAACCATACTTAAGACATATTAAATTCGGACTGATTACATAAATATATTTACTTTTTTCCCTCTGAAAATATTTTCGAGATATTTGAACCTTGTTCATTTTAGATTCCGCCCCTTTTCACCATCTAAACTTCCTCTTCGCACTTCCCTGGAGTTGGTTATTAAATTCTCAGTATTTTTTCCAAACTTTTATTCACCAGTAACCCGTTTCCCAGGCACCCTTCTACCTGTTCCTGCCATCTGTCAGCCGCTGCTCCTCAGACCAATTAGATGGGCCACAAACCGAGTGTAAAGCCCATTGCGGTAAGTCGGCTCCGGTGTGGAATTGTTATCTGTGGACCATCATAACTTAACGCTCGACTGACTTCCTCGACGGCAGCAATTGTCTTAGCCTGACCCACGCAATGTCGCTCCAGAGGGCGCCGAACCTCTCAACCCCAGGGCAATTACTTATGCATTTCCAGCTTTCCGACTTGTGCTAATGTGTTCAGATTATAGGAAACAGTTCGGCTCGGGGCAGGCACTTTTAGCAGAGGTCTACAGAGGCAACTACTCTCCGATGTACGATCTCCACCTCCAGGAATGGTATAATTTTCCGGTCTTTGATTTCCTGCTTTGTTTTAGCCTGTTCCTCAGACGATCACAGAGAGGGTCTTTGTCTATGCGTTTCCACTTCCTTTGGCCAAGCTGTGGGTTCCCGTTCCCGTTCTGAGACTCTGCTACTCTGAGTTTACCTTCGTTTATCACCAGCTACTCTAACAACAAGGGAGCGACGGACGACGACCACTTGTGTAATTTATTGCCCACTGCGTTGGCCACATTAAGAATTCATTGACCGGTCCCAGTCAAAGTCATCGGCCTGTGGCCACCGCTCTAGAAGGGAAGCTGTTCCGAGCTGGAGCTGCTTCCACTCTTTCATCGATTTTCTCCCATTTAGAAAGTGTGTGAGGAAAGGCAATAATTGAAGAATCATACAGGCCAGTGGAAACTAACAGAACTCTAGTCTTTGATATGTGAGGGTCTGACCAAGAGAAGATTATAAGCCTGCAGATTCAAGCTAGCTTTTCCCTAATTAAAGAGAATTCAAAAACAAAACGAATGTAGTATAAAGTGAAGTTTATTGAGCGAGCTTAGAAGCAGCTGTCGATGGACGGCAACCATCCGCTGCAGTAGTGCCAGGTGGACCAGGCAGACCATCCCTGCTGGCTAAGGACCTTCTGGGCACAACGAACCGAGTGGGTGATGTCGTCGGTCAACAGGGCATTGCAGCTCAGGCCGCACTCGTTGTAGGAGAAGCGTCCAGAGGGAGGAGAGCACCAGTAGTAGTCGTTGATCTGGAAGATGCCGTAGTCGTTGGAGCCGTTGTAGTTGGTGGGGCCAACCACATGAGTGCGGTAGGAGCTCTCGTGCTCGGCAATGCAGGTCCAGCGAGCCAGCTGGTCACGGGGAACGCCCAGGTTGGACATCTCCCTAGCCAGGGAGCAGCGGTCCATGGTGCGACCGAAAGCAGGAGCGGCCAAAGCCAGAGCCACCAGAACGATGAAAGCCTTCATGTTGATATTTGACAGAAAACTGATGTTGAAGCCCAGAACGATTTGCGCTTTTATAGGGCCAGAGGCCCGCCTTATCTGAGATAATACACTTAAGATTGTCCTTCCTGGGGCTATCATTAAAAGAATATCTCTCGAAAAAATCCCCGAATAGGTTCTGATTAACGATATATATTTAATATTATTTATTTATTTTTTAGTATCTTATCAATATCTTTCTCCGTTTGCCATTTATTTTCCTTGCGGGATGTTTAAATATGCTAGCGCTTTCTTCATCAATCATACGTTTCCTATCTTGTGAAAACCGAAAACTTGAGGTCTGTAGACACATTGTACTATTACTCAAAGGTAATTGCCGGCGTCATTAAGCTGGCACAAGTGCCAGATAATTCCTTTATCACCCAAGGGTTCTGCTATAAAAGCTTTACCCTTCCTGCCTTCGACATCAGTTTTCTGTAAAAGAATCAACATGAAGGCTTTCATCGTTCTGGTTGCCCTGGCTTTGGCTGCTCCTGCTCTTGGTCGCACCATGGACCGTTGCTCCTTGGCCCGCGAGATGTCCAACCTGGGCGTTCCTCGTGACCAGCTGGCCCGCTGGACCTGCATTGCCGAGCACGAGAGCTCCTACCGCACCCACGTGGTTGGTCCCACCAACTACAATGGCTCCAACGACTACGGCATCTTCCAGATCAACGACTACTACTGGTGCTCTCCTCCCACTGGACGCTTCTCCTACAACGAGTGTGGCCTCAGCTGCAATGCCCTCCTGACCGACGACATCACCCACTCCGTTCGTTGTGCCCAGAAGGTCCTTAGCCAGCAGGGATGGTCCGCCTGGTCCACCTGGCACTACTGCAGCGGATGGCTGCCGTCCATCGACAGCTGCTTCTAAGCTGGGGGAGTATCTGATTTGAAATAAAGACGCTTTGAGGAAGAATTGCTTTCCGATCTCTGGGCTTCCACTTTCACTCCGATGCGCAATTGCCACCCCGGGCAATGAGATTCCAATCGCGAGATAATCGCGATTCGTGGGCACAAAGCTTAATTCGTGGACGCCAGGGGGCTCTTAGTCATTGCTATAATCGTATGACATTATTGTTTTCCAAAGTCTGGTAGTTTCTGATTATTACGGGCGGAAGTTGACCCAAGCCTGCATGTTTCGCTCTGAGCCTGTGCAAATTTAAATATCAAAACATTGTCGCGCTCGGCGCCGAAGAGAGCCCGTCAGACTGGTTTGGGGCTCTGGCTGCGGCAAATCCAAGCTCAATGGTATTATAATGAATATGCCTAGGCGGGGTTATTATTTGACTTTGACCCGCTGACAAACGAAGCTTCGGGTTTACTTTCTATTGGAAAGAGTTGCGAATCACAGCTATACTAATTTAATAGTCAGTCGCTGACTGCATCTTTGTTTGTTTTAACAATGATTATGTTTATCGTATATTTTTAAGGCTCTTTGTTTTAGCAAAGTTTCTTCTTTGAACCGATACTTATAGCTTCTTAGCAGACCCACACTTTTATGTTTATTGGCGAACTCAAATGGTATTCTTTTGACCAAATTAGAAAGTGGTCAAGTCAGGCAAACTTCAGAAAGATCCATCGATCGTAAAAGTAGCCTTTATAAATACTTAGGCTTAAGGGAGACACTACAGATATATTTTTAACATATATCTTTTCTACTTTCGGGATTAAAACAATTTTCTAATGGCCGATTTCTACCCTCCCTTTAAAAATTGCCAGCCAGATAAAGTTCCGGCTAGGAAAATTTGGTTCTTTATCGTGTAAATGTGAGAGCTAACTTTAGCCGGGACCCAGACTCCCTGTACAATTTTTTCCGGTCCGCAAAAGAAAATCTGATTGCCGATTGCCAATTAAAGGAGAAAAAGAGATTTACAGCACTTTTGAGTGGCTCCGATAACCAAAGAAACAGTGTATTTGCTCCTTACAGCACAATTCGATGCTTTATAGCACAATTGATAGTTAACATAGTAGTTAGCAGCAAAATGTTATTCCTTAACGTTCAGATACATTTTAGGAGGGCATAAAACCTACTTTCTTTACGTTAAGATTATCTGGAAATTTTATTTTTCTAACAGTTGGGCAATTTTCTCTTTCCTTGAAATGCTGTTAACTTCAATTTCTTTTCCTGAATTAAAATAGCAAGCAATATGCAGTTTTAGTCAATCAATTTATTCAGGGTCAAGATCAGCTTAGAAGCAGCTGTCGATGGATGGCAACCATCCGCTGCAGTAGTGCCAGGTGGACCAGGCGGACCATCCCTGCTGGCTAAGGACCTTCTGGGCGCAACGCACGGAGTGGGTGATATCGTCGGTCAGGAGGGCGTTGCAGCTGAGGCCGCACTCGTTGTAGGAGAAGCGTCCCGAGGGAGGAGAGCACCAGTAGTAGTCGTTGATCTGGAAGATGCCGTAGTCGTTGGAGCCATTGTAGTTGGTGGGGCCAACCACGTGGGTGCGGTAGGAGCTCTCGTGCTCGGCAATGCAGGTCCAGCGGGCCAGCTGGTCACGAGGAACGCCCAGGTTGGACATCTCGCGGGCCAGGGAGCAACGGTCCATGGTGCGACCAAGAGCGGGAGCGGCCAGAGCCAGAGCAACCAGAACGATGAAGGCCTTCATGTTGAATCTTTTACCAAAGTAAACTGATGATGAGGTCCTCGCAGGGCGCGCTTTTATACCCCTGGCGAGGTGCCTTATCACGGGGCTGAAGAAGAGCACTCGAGGGGCGATAAGGTGATAAGCATATTGGGCCTGTCAATGGGGCTACGTCGGCGATGAAAATTTGGCGATAGGACCCGAAAGGGTTCTGAATGGCCGCTGAGTAGATTGATCAGGGGGCCTTATCGGCAGAGTTTGTTTACAAATTCCTCTGACGTTGGCCATTCTTAATCTCGGCCGATTGTAATTGCCTCGAATGGAGATGGAGACCCGTTCGAATGGGGAACAACAGCTACGGCGGCCCCGCGTCTTATCTCCGGCGACTCTTGGCCATTATCCTAACAGTTCTCGGCCCAAAGTTTGGCTGACAATTAGCGACGACTCGAATGGAAATGAGGTTTAATTGGCCTGGGCCGCTCGTAGGCTCCCCGAAGCCCCGAAGCTCATGCATATGCAATGGGGTCTGGCTGTCATTCTCGATCAGAACTGTTAGCTGACACAGTTCGGGAAGAAAAGCCATTAGCATCTTCGATAAATCAGCAAAAAGTAAAAGTGATAAGCATTCTTCTTCGACAAAAGAACCGACAACTCATCGACGCTGAGCCAGGCTCCTCCACTCTTCCACAAATTAGCATTAATTTATGAATTCATCTATAATTCATGGGGGGCTCTAAGAAGGTCAGGCTTGAATGCCCCAAGCTGGAGACTGGCTGGAGAGCTCTGGCTGGAACAACAGGCTGACAGCTCTCTCTGACAGCATCATCTCTCGAATGCCTCAACAGTAGCCTTTTGTCATTTGTCTTTGTTGGTAACCACACGCGAAAGGTTAACAACTTTCTTGGCATCGCTGAAATCTTGGAATCTCTGAGAGCCTCGACAGGCAGCTGGCGCTCGGATTGGGACCACTGGTAACCCCAGGAGTACCGCTAGTGGCTCTAGAGGAGTGCCCCTCCTCGCAGATGCGAATGGGGTTAATGTAACAACCCGCACCGGCTGTGGCTTCGTAGTTTGCATACTTGCGGTTGGGTCGTCGATCGTTAGTCGGAGTCAGACTCTGGCTGGGAGTTGAAGTTGGAGTCAGTGCCTGGGCTGTGCACTCATTGATGATGTGTGGCAGCCTTGGGCCGCTGGCGAGTAAGTGGCTTTACGACCGTTACAAGAGATGGCCGGGCCTCCGTCCAAATAGAGTTCTTTACCAAATCACAGCTCTATGAAGTGCACTGAAGTAGAGCTCGTGTAGCCCGTACCTTCTGCCCACTAAACACTCGTAATTGCCCAGTCAAGAGGCAGCCGAGATGCTAACAAGGTTAATGGCTTGAAATAACAAATGCTTGGGTTGAAAAATTAATCTGACTTGCTCTAAAAAGCCAGACAGACATCAAGCTGAGCTCAGACGAAGCTGAGACCTACTTGGCTCTGAGTTACCCCAAAGGACCGCCACTTTACTGAAAGTGCCTGATTAATGCTGTGGCCTGATTACTTTCAGTCTGGCCATTTTGAATATGTTCCGTGTGCACTTTCGATAAGGAAATTAAAACTCTCGAGATAGTGGAGTTACGAGGATCGAGATAATGGCCCCCTATAAAAGCACAACCTTTCCAAGCCTGGACATCAGTTTTTGAGAATTGTCAACATGAAGGCCTTCATCGTTCTGGTTGCTCTGGCTTTGGCCGCTCCTGCTTTCGGTCGCACTATGGACCGTTGCTCCCTGGCCCGCGAGATGTCCAACCTGGGCGTTCCTCGCGATCAGCTGGCCCGCTGGACCTGCATTGCCGAGCACGAGAGCTCCTACCGCACCCACGTGGTTGGACCCACCAACTACAATGGCTCCAACGACTACGGCATCTTTCAGATCAACGACTACTACTGGTGCTCTCCTCCCTCTGGACGCTTCTCCTACAACGAGTGTGGCCTCAGCTGCAATGCCCTCCTGACCGACGACATCACCAGCTCCGTGCGTTGCGCCCAGAAGGTGCTTAGCCAGCAGGGATGGTCCGCCTGGTCCACCTGGAAGTACTGCAGCGGCTCTCTGCCCTCCATCGACAGCTGCTTCTAAACTTGTTTTGACCCCAAATAAAATTAAAATGATTGCATAAAAATATATTCAGAGTCTTACTCTATTGGAAGTTGTTAAACTTGTGGTTTTGAAGAGGTATTGAGTCATAAGTCTCAAATAAACCTATTGTAATAAGCAGTCAAAAGAGACTTTGAGCGAATATTCATACATAAATCCTTTTTTAAATCCGTTTTTAATACGTTTACTTTAGATTCAAATATCAAAAACAAAACCGTTCTGATTAGTTTTCACTTTTATGGTTCGCCCTGCAAAATGTATTGATTTATTTTCCAAATACTTTCTAATCTGATGAATAGAATATGCACGCCTAATTTGCATTTGCTTATCGCAGTGATAAAGCCATAAATAAAGTTGCGAAGTTAGAAATTTTTGCGCGAGAAACATAAAATATATTCGATCGGTTTTGGCCAGTTTTCCCCCGAATATAGAAAGTAAACTTAATGCTTCGCCTGACTGACAGCTAAAAAATGACAGCGGGTCAAAGCCAAATAATATGCAAACGCAGACAAATTCATTATAATTCCATTCAGCTTCGACACGAGGCTCGAACGAACCAGTCGGACTGGTAGCTCTTGAGCGCAGAACCCGTCAATGACTCTAAATTTAACTTGGTAATAATGCGAACTTCCGTCTCTCTCCCAAGAGAGAACTTTGAAGTCGGCGAAGACAATAATGTCATATCGATTATACGCATTTTTGCCACCGAGCTGATTGCTCAGAGCCTAGGGCCCCTCGGAATCGAGCTCACGATGGCAGATTATTAATCGAACTGTAGTCTAAGCGCCTGGGGGGATCAAATTGGGAGAAAGCTGGCCAAAACAAAGGATTTAAGCTCATAAAGGATTTCTGATGCTATATCTAATTTTCAAGAAATAACCAGAAAATAAGGTTTTATGCAATCATTTTATTGGGGGTTATCTCGGGAACTCGAGTACCACTATTTTGATTTGATGGGCCCGCTAATCTGGACGTGTCGAAAGATTCGCAGGCAAATCGGACCATATTGATAGCGCCATTGATAATTTGATTGGAGAGCATTCCGATAATAATGTGAATGAAGTATTGCGGAAATTCGCTGGTGAATCCCCTCGCAGCTGGTCCCAAGTCCACCTGCCTTCTGCTCCAGGTGACTGTTTGTCTGGCCAATTGGCCTCTGATCTCGATCTGCTGCTAGCCTGCCTGTCTCTCGCCTTGGTGGCCCATTGGCTCCAATTAGTCTGGGCTCCAACAAAGCCCGCGGCTCAGGGCCCAACTCCATTCGAATCCCGAGCACAAAGCCCACTCTCTGGTCTTTGTTGCCCAAGTGCGGTTACCCAATCTCTACCAATTGCTTCATTTGTCAGGGCCTGTCAAGGTGTCCAACATCTGCTGATGGCCGAGCTAATGCGGCTCATTTGATGCAGTTTCCAATAGGGAAGCCTCAAGCCCTAGTCCCCCAGTTCGGGGCTTATAAAGAATGAATGCCTGGCAAATATCGTAGAGAAGAAATAAATTTCTATTTCGGGCAGTGCCGAAAGTTGGCTGGGCTGCGTGTAGGCCACCTACTCCTTCTCCGTCCCCTCCTCCTCCGCCTGGGCAATGCATAAGCTCTTTAACTATTGTTAAATCAGACCGGAACAGATTTTTCTGTAGCTCGCCGGGCATACACTCGCTTTTTACTCGGAATGTGTGGTTTCTGTCTGCCTCTGCTAGTGTTATTTATTTATTTACAATCTCCTCCTCGTCTTACCCCACCTGTAGCCCCCGTTTCCCTGGCTTCTTTTGTTGGGCTTTCCTCTTTGTCTTGGCTTTCTGGACAAAGTGGCATTGTTGGTCGGATTGGGGCTCCGCCGAAGACGCCGAAGAAGTCTCGTGCCGCTGCCAATTGAATTTTCACTTCAATCTCCCCGTGAGTACAGTTAAACGTAATTTGTTTTCATACTTTTATAACGCACACGCAGCGCAGTCTTAACGACTTTTTATCGCTCTTTTTTGTGCCCTGGGTTCTGCTTCTCGGAACTGCCGAGAGTTTCTTTCGAGCCACTGTGATCAGCGTGGGCGTCACAGTTCAATGTCAGACCTGCTGCCCACGCAGCCAAGCGAGATCAGAGGGATTTACATATCTAGATTCCAAAAGAAAGTCGGTGGCCATTAGCATATGGCCCGAACCAGAGTCGGATACGATCTTGACCAAGTGACTGACCCTCTGACTTAGTTGGTCTTGGCTGAACTAGTTCATCTCCTCCACTTGCGCTTACCTAGGCCTTGCGCCTCTCCTGGTTCTGGTCGTCGTTGTCCGAAATCCAATTGGGATCAGGTTCGGGAGTATTGACACGATTCCGAATTGGGCCACAGAACGTTCTCAAATTCCCGACTCCGATGCACACACTGCACTAGCCTCACACACAGTTGGAGCTGACTTTCATGCTGCACTTTGCGTCGTCATCGGACAAGGGGCACAAATTGAGAAGATTAGCAAGAAGCCAGAACCGCTGTGCCTCTGGCTTGGCTCTGGCTCGGCTCTGGCTCTGCCTGTGTTATTATTATTGCGGATGGATGGATGCTTGGTCGCTGGCTTGGATGCTGCAATGCTGCAATAGGCCAGTTGGGGCCAGTTCTAGCCGGGCCCAGTCCCCGAGTTGTACTCGTTTTACCGTTACCAACAGAATGCAATCTGCGCGCGCGCACTCCACTCGCGATGCTGTTAGCCGGAGAGCGAGAATCGAGAATCGAGAACTGAGAATCGAGCAGTCGCACTTTTCTATCCAATCAAACTCGTTTCACCCGAGAATACACAATAAGAAAATGCATATCGCGTAATCGCCAGTGACACGTAACAGTCCACAGAGAAAGAGGTATGGAGGAGAGAAGTTCTCGGGATCACAGGACTCGGGTTCGATTCGTTTCCGCACTTAAGGCCTGTCCGTCGATCTTCGATTGAACTTGGCTAGACCTCGTGCCTATCTAGCTGAGCCATCGACTTCGACTTAATTGGTAACCAAAACAGAGCTTCGTCTCCGCTACATACACGACATACACACGTCCGTCTCGAAGAGAAGTCACGCACCGACTGACTCCAAGCCGCCGACTTGGCCTGAACCCAAGCCGAGCTTGAGGCCCGAAGACTAGCTAAGAGCCGAAGACTGGCTACCAGCCGAAGACGCTCTCCCTCTCTAGTATAAGACCTCTCTAGAGCTCAATCGTATAAGGCCCCTCTCCCAAGCCAAAGTAGCAACTACTTGGCTCTGATTTGATGATGAAGACTGTCAAGCGCCGTAGGGCAACTCCGACTCCCAGAGCTGTGATTAGATGGAGGAATGCGAAACCAGACCCCATCCCCACCAGAAAGGAACCAACTGTATTGCGAATCAAAGTGTTTTTACTGGGAAATCGAAGCTACAGCTTAGAAGCAGCTGTCGATGGAGGGCAGAGAGCCGCTGCAGTACTTCCAGGTGGACCATGCGGACCATCCCTGCTGGCTGAGCACCTTCTGGGCGCAACGCACGGAGTGGGTGATGTCGTCGGTCAGGAGGGCATTGCAGCTGAGGCCGCACTCGTTGTAGGAGAAGCGTCCCGAGGGAGGAGCACACCAGTAGTAGTCGTTGATCTGGAAGATGCCATAGTCGTTGGAGCCGTTGTAGTTCTCAGGACCCACGACTCCAGTGCGGTAGGAACTCTCGTGCTCGGCAATGCAGGTCCAGCGAGCCAGCTGGTCACGAGGAACACCCAGATCAGACATCTCTCGGGCCAAGGAGCAACGGTCCATGGTCCGACCGAAAGCAGGAGCGGCCAGAGCCAGAGCAACCAGAACGATGAAGGCCTTCATGATTTCAAGTGATTGAAACTAATGTCGAAAGAGAAGCAACTCCTCCTTTTTATAGAGAATGCAAACCATCATATCTTACAGATAACCCTTTGGATTTCCCCATAGAAAAGTCCCCGGAATCTGCATTTGTTTGTTATAAGATGGCACATACTGATTCAAATTGATAGATCGTGACACTTCTTTATTTAATACGACTTTATCAATGTTTGGCCAGCACGCGTAGTATTTCCATTGATATTTTCAGCCATTTTTTCGTTCAGTCTTCTAATCTCTTGTATTTGGCAGTTTATTGATAAGGCAATGTTTACTACAAGGTGCAGTTAAGCCTTTGGGCCAACTGCCGAAAATTTTCCTTTCGTGGTCTATCAGGCTAATTAAAAGATGGCCATCTCTGCGCTGCAAGTGCGCAAAAGTGGAGTTCGTATCAGTACGCGTGCGGACGATTGTTCTTTTATCAGCAGAGTATTCCTTATAAAAACACGATCCATTCCCTGTTTGGGCATTAGTTTCAATCACTTGAAATCATGAAGGCCTTCATCGTTCTGGTTGCCCTGGCTCTGGCCGCTCCCGCTTTCGGTCGCACCATGGACCGTTGCTCCCTGGCTAGGGAGATGTCTGATCTGGGTGTTCCTCGCGATCAGCTGGCTCGCTGGACCTGCATTGCCGAGCACGAGAGCTCCTACCGCACTGGAGTTGTGGGTCCCGAGAACTACAATGGCTCGAACGACTACGGCATCTTCCAGATCAATGACTACTACTGGTGCTCTCCTCCCTCTGGACGCTTCTCCTACAACGAGTGTGGCCTCAGCTGCAATGCCCTCCTGACCGACGACATCACCCACTCCGTGCGTTGCGCCCAGAAGGTCCTCAGCCAGCAGGGATGGTCCGCCTGGTCCACCTGGCACTACTGCAGCGGCTCTCTGCCCTCCATCGACAGCTGCTTCTAAGCAGTGGCCTTTCCTTACTCCTTTGACAAATAAAATAACAGGATAAAGTGAAGAGACTCTTTTCCGTAGCATACAGTTAGTTGTCATTAAAAAAAGCCCGAAAGTATGCTGCGTTTTCTTAGCTAAAGCTAGCTGACAAAAGCTGGGTTGTATAACAGTTATGATTGGCTTCGCTTACCTGTCTGCCACCGACTTTCCCGCTTCGTACATGGAGTCCAGGGAGTAGTCGTCGCCTATGGAGCTGTACACATTGGTCTGGGTGCCCACTGTCTCCTCGTCGCAGTAGCTGCAGCTGCAGCAGGAGTACTGGGAGCAGAGTGAGGAGGCGTCCAAGTCGGTGATGCCAATGGAGCACTCTTCATCCAAAGGCCGCTCTTGGAGCTCAATGTCCGCGGGCTCCTCCTTCTGGGGGGAACTGCCGCGCGGCGAACGACTGGAAGATGTTGGATATATATATAAATATATAATATATTTTACTTAAGTGGTGAGTCTTACCCCTTAGTGCGTGTGTCCATCGTGTCCATGACCACGTTCCAGGTGCGATTGATCAAGTACAGCAGAAACAGCACCCTCGACGTCTCCCCGCTGTGCGGTGGCGTGTTGCCATTGGATGCACTGGGTCCGGGGCCCAGGCAACTGCTGGAGCCCAGCCGCTCCTTTCCCTGATCGGTCGGGCCCTGCTCTTGGTCGTGGTGCGGATGGCGGGCTGGGAGCGTCTTGGAGCGATACTCGCTCTGCAGACAGTACTCCCGCTTGTGCTGCTGGTAGCGGCGGCGCGTGTTGAACCTGGAGGTGCCCTCGCCGGCGGCTCCCTCCTCCACTCCGCCGCAGATGTCGCCCCGGGTGGCTGCGAGGCGGTTGCCCATTACGACGACGTCGCGGATCGGCGCCTGTCAGTCATTGCCTAATGTGGCAGCAACAGAGAAACACAACATATGTTAGTCGGATGTCTGTTTAGATGCAGTTCGGAGGCGAGTATTGGCGCTGACACAATTCTCCGTAACCAGTTTCAGGCCGAGCTGCGAAAAAAGTGAAGTGGCAGCGGCGGCGGCCCGAGGAATTGGGTCAGCAACGAGTTCTGCCAGCCGCTAAGGAGGTCGGCCAGAACCAATGCCTGTAGATGGCCAGAACAGAGCGAGCTCGTCTTCTTCGGTTCACTTAGTAATTATGATAAACTATCCATGCATTGGCCAGATGATGGATTGCCTGGACCAGTTTGGACATGATAGCAGCCTTCTTCGATCCTGGACAGAATGATTGCATGACTCTTTCGTGGAGGCTGTCATGGCTTGGAACCAATACTGTCTGAAAGCTAAAATTCATCAAATAAATCCAGGCCAGCCACTCGCCTCTCGGCAGCTCATTAGCGCGGCAATACATCAAATTAGCGCCCTAGCTCTCCACACTTGCGGCTTGACCCGCGACACGCCCAGCCTGAACTAAATATATAGCGAAACCAAAGCTCCTTATCAGCCAGCGACCACTGACGTAGCAAACGTGACCGCTAAATGACAATACACGATCGGAGAGCTAGCCACGGGCACTATCAGTGCTGGACTCTTATCGCCCCTTTTAAAAAAGGGGATACAGTGAAAGGTGCCCCCGCAGAGATTTAACTACCTGAGTTCGCTTATACCCCGTATCTTCTTAATCCGACATCAATTAGTTCGAGAAACCTATTTGATTGGGAATAAATTAACAAAAGACTCCACAGAACAACTTTCTTGCCAAACAAAGAATATGGAAATGTGATCCATAAACCGGAGCAGCCAGTTTTTAGGGTTCCTTAGCTGGTGGGCCCTAAACACCGAGACCGAGACCTACTAGGGAGAACCTTTTCTTTCTGGTTGCAGTGAAAGTGACAACAGTGAAGTGGAAAGTTACTGGTAGGGTAGGTTGAGTCCGGTCGTTAAATGGTGAGGCTACTGTACTGGATTAACGGGCACCGTAAATATGCCTTCCTGACATGCGCACTAAGCATGGACAAGGTGTTCAAGAAGATCTCCCTGACTCTAATTAAACTAAATACAACCAAAGAGTTATCTTATCTATATCTAACCAAAACAAGACACCCTGTATGGGAAGCAATGTTAACTATAGGGCAAATTATGAGCCAGGAGGACGAGGGGCGGGAGCCGAGCGAGCACTCAACTTTAAAATGCGAGACGCCAGCTGAGTGCCGTCGACAGTCGCGTTTGCAACGATCTAGCGAGCGGTAGCCTCCAGCGGAGCACTCTCTGGAGAGAAAGGAACCTGATTTGGAGAAGGAATTGAAACTAGGACAACTGGGCCCAGCACCAACATGAGCCAGAAGCAGCTAGACACCGAGCAACTGCTCTTCGAGGAGAAGCCCCTGCATGTGCCCTCATTGCCGGAGCTGCAGAACGGTGAGCGCCAAGCCGATTTCCCAGATCCGACAGATAACAATACGTGCCAAACACTGGGTACTCTGAGTGCTCTGTGCTGTGTGCTTTGTTCTGGGAGCCGAATGACCTTCAGAACTGTGCCAGAGCCAAACTTTCCATAGCCGGTTTTCGCTCAGTTCTGGCAATTTGTGTTCTCTGTTTTCTATAAACACAAACATATGATTCTGGCCGAGAGCTTTTTAAGCAGCTTTTATACGTCCAGATGGAGGTCGCGATAAAGCTCCGCCAATAAATTTCTCTCCCCGCTCTCTTCTACCTCTCCCGCAGTGATACAGGGTGCTCTGAGCTCCAACTTCGCCCAGGTGGTGGTCAGCGTGGGTCCCTGCCCGGACCTGAAGGCGCCCCGCTTCGGTCTCGTGGAGAGCGGACTGGGCGGCAAGCCCACCCTGCTGGAGGCCGGCGGACCGCCCTTCCTGCTGCCCCTCGTACAGCGCGACAAGCTGTACAACATCAAGGAAATCACCCGGAAGATTCAGGGTCCCGGCACGATTTTTGCCGTGGGCGCCGGCGCCGGTCCCTGGCCCATTCGCCGCTCCAACTGCGAGGGCATCTATAATCTCTCAGTAAACGAGAAGGATGAGCTGACCAATGGCAGCTACACGGCCACCGTGCGGGGAGCCCACGAGGAGTGCGTGCTGGAGAAGATCCCTTCCAGCGAGCCCCGCTGCGCCCTGCTGCTGAACCTCTTCCTCAGCCAGGGCAAGCCCGGGGAGGTGCTCAGGATTAGCGCCAAGCAGCGCACCGGCGAACAGAACTTCATCGAGTGCATCCGCAAGGGGCTGGAGCAGCACTACGGCGACCGGGTGGTGGGTCTGGGCGGGATCTTTGTGATCAAGAAGGGCGCCGCCCACCAGCACGTGATGCGGGACTTCAGCAAGACGCCAATCCACACCGATGATGAGGTCAATGAGTGGCTCAAGTTCTACGAGATGCCCGCCCAGCTGAATGCCGTGGGCACGCTGGTGACCAAGGAGCACGACCTGGACCTGCGCCTGCAGCACTTCCACTCCTTCTCCTTCAGCAACTGGGGTGGCCACTACCACTACGACACCACGCCGGAGATCGTGGAGTACGAGGCGTACTTGAACGTGGCGGAGCGAGTGGTGCGTGTGGACAAGCCCGTGGCCACGCACAAGGTGGGTCGCGACTAGATCTTATCTCCGAGCTTGTATCTAGTTGTAGCCGACTTTTCCATTGCCTTATCCCCCCCCGTAAATAATAGTGAATACAAATAAAAACAAAATAAAAACCAAAAATAGAACAAAAACCTCAACATTCTATATCAGTGGAGGACGCCCTGCATATGACCGCAGCGGTATCACCCATCACCCGAAATGATAGCTGAAGTTCTGGCCAGGCGATGGCTCGGTGGTCAGTCGGTGGTGTGCCTCCAGCCAGGCAAGTTCCGGAGTCCTTATCGTGGCATTTGCAGAGATAACATGAGCCGGAGTCACCTTCAAACCGAGGGCCTGCTCTTCGAGGAGAAGCCACTCCATGTGCCGCCGCTCTCGGAACTGCAGAAAGGTGAGCTGGAGCTGAGTGGAATCCCCTCAAAACTTTTCATAATAAAGTGCCTCCTCAGAGTCCAACAGATAAAGCTTTTCCCTTGCCTTCCCAGTCATACAGAACGCTCTTTGTGACAACTTTGCCAGCGCCGAGGTGAGTGTGGGTCCCTGTCCGGACCTAAAGGAAGCCCACTTCGGTCTGGTGGAGAGCGGGCTGGGCGGGAAAGCCACCCTCCTGGAGGCAGGTGGACCGCCCTACTTAAGACCCCTTGTCCAGCGCGACAAGCTCTACAACCTGAAGGAGATCACTCGGAAAAGTCAAGGTCCAGGCAAGATCTTTGCTGTGGGTCCCGGAGCCGGGCCCTGGCCCATTCGCAACTCCAACTGCGAGGGCATTTTTAACTTTGCGGTGAGCGACCAGGATGAGCTGACCAATGGCAGCTACACGGCCACTGTCAGAGGAGAGCAGGAGGAGTGCGTTCTGGAGAGGATACCCAACACAGAGCCCCGCTGCGCCCTCATCCTCAATCTCTTCCTGAGCGAGGGCAAGCCCGGAGAGGTTCTCAGAATCCGCGCCCAGCAACGAACGGGAGAGAAGAACTTTGCCGAGTGCATCCGCCAGGCTCTGGAGCAGCACTACGGCGATGATGTGGTGGGCTTAGGAGGAATCTTCCTGGTCAAGAAGGGGTGTGTCCACCAGCATGTGATGCGGGACTTTAGCAAGACACCGATGCACACCCAGGAGCAGATCCAGCAGTGGCTCAAGTTCTACGAGATGCCCGCCCAGCTGAATGCCGTGGGCACCCTGGTGACCAAGGACATGGGCCTCGATCTCCGCCTGCAGCACTTTCACTCCTTCTCCGCCAGCAACTGGGGTGGCCACTACCACCACGACACCACGCCGGAGATCGTGGAGTACGAGGCGTACCTGAACGT
The DNA here is from genome assembly GCA_008042535.1 of Drosophila tani. NCBI lineage: Eukaryota > Metazoa > Arthropoda > Insecta > Diptera > Drosophilidae > Drosophila > Drosophila tani. The sequence continues at coordinate 6,599 of VNJO01005687.1, read as the reverse complement.
GGCGGAACGTGTGGTCCGCGTGGACAGACCCCAGGTAACGGATCAGTTGGGCAGAGACTGATGAATCCGCTGGAGAAACTAATAGACCGCGAGACCAAAATAAATGCCTTCTAGGAAAATGGTTTCGGTTTCTTCTGTCTGCCCGGGTCTGCGACGATTAACCGCTCGTCTAAATGGACTCACATCATCATCTGCGGAGCTCTGGGCTTTATGTAATTGCCAAAAATTGGAGCCGCCGCTTTCTTTGCGATGCAAATCGATGGCCAAATGATCTGGTTACCACAGATCGGGGGAATATTACGATGGGTTCTGGCTGTGTCGGCTTTCATGGTCGGCCTAATGAGAGACACGATACGGCGGCCTAGCTAAGCAGGCCGTAAATAATGCCCGAACATGCAGAAGCACTCGTGTGATTTTCTCTTCTTTTTCTTTTTCAGTTTTTTCTGTTTTTTTGCACCGCTGGCCATTAATTATTTAATAACTTTGATTCATGCAGAGCGCCGCTGCGAGTGCAGCGAATAAATTCGGGTCCAGCTCCGTCATTAAAGCGATCCATCCATCGACTCCTCAAAGACTTTTTCCAAATGGAAACAAAGTGTGCTGGAGAGTCCCCGCCCCGATTGTTGTGACAGTTACAAATCGCAGTTGATAGCCGAAGAATCGATCATGCTGGGGGAGCATGGAGAAGAGTTACTTACCCAGTCGGGCCACTAGAATCCCCAAGACACTCTCGAGCGGCTTCTGCTATTGTTCGGCGGCGTCTGCGGCACCTCTTAACGGGTTCCCAATATTTGCATTTAAATTTGAATTTATTATTCGGCCGGGTTCTGGCAACCTTTTCTTTCCGAAAGTGGCACTCTTGGCCCGAACTCGCGCACAAACATTCGATTTGATCCAATTTAATCTTCCAGCCAGCTCAGAGGCGGCGGTGAAATGCAAATGCGATTTCTTCGTCCCACGAAAAGAAAATCTCCTCTCTTTTTTTTTTGTTATTGTTACCGTTGTGGTTTCAGCCTTGGTTGTTGTAACCGCTTTTTGTGGCTCAGCACCGACGGTTTATTCATATTTTAAACACACCATTAGCACTTTTTATTAGCTGCCTCTCGGTTTGATTGACTCCACTTCCACCCGGGCTCCACTCCAGCTACGACTGCGACTACGACTTTGGCTTTGGCTTGTACGTGGACTTGGTCTTGGCCTAAACCTGGCTTTGGTTCTACGAATCGAGCGTCTGCTCGGCTGAAACGCGAGTTGCAGACTGAATGAAGTCGGCGATGATTTGCCGCTGCTGGCTTGGAGTAGCTTTTCACATGGGCTTCCAGGCGCGTAGCCAACTTGTTTGGAGGGGGGAGCTCTTGGCTTATGTTTAAAAATATTTAATCCAAGACTGCAGGAATTTGCCATGTTTAGAAATTACTTACTAAATTTAGTAAGAGATTTTGACAATCTTTTTTTAGTTCCGCAACAGCTACTTTTATTTTTGTGAAATAGAACTTGTTTTCCTTGCTTTTTAAGCTACAATTGAACTTATTGAATTAATCAATAAATTAGTATTTTCTCGCAGTGCAAGTTCTAACCATTCATAGCTTTGAGTGCTTATCGCCTCTGCAGTCTCCTCTTGAGTATGAAATTGTCCGAATTGACGAGTCTATTGCCCCCACTGCTGTTGCACCTCTGCGACGAATCAGGTTGGCTTTTCGGTTGCTCTGCTCTACAAGCGTTTTTTAAATTGAAATTGTCGTTTAATCTCTAATTGATAGCGTAAAGAGGCCGGTCTGGGGCTGGGGCTGGGGCTGGCTGACAAGTGCATAAAGCGAATGCCGTGGCGATTTTCCCAACCCCGAAACCAGTTCCCACACTTAGCCAGGCCCAAAGTCGCTGCCAAGGCTGCTGGCTGCCAACCATTTCCATTACCAGCGACACGAATTTAGTTAGTGCTCCTGTTAGAGCACTCTGCCCAAAGGCAGATCGGACCTGGACCTGGACCTGGACGTGGACGTGGACCTGAACTCGTTCAATGAACCGCCTCCAAAGAAAGTCGGCTTCGTATAAAATTGCATAATAATTGAAGGCCCAAGGCCGGTTGATGTATCGCCATTATAATGACTTGGCGATCTTCGATTCTCCTAGCTTTGGGTGTTTCCATTAATGCGTGATTGTTACAGATCGGCAAAGTGTAGCAAAATCAATAGAAATTCCCTCGGTGAAACATAAAAATTTATGGCGACATTAAACATGGAAGCTTTGCAGTTATCACTGCCGACAAAGGAAACTCGGAAAAGCAACCGGTGTATCCTACACTTAACATAAGATTGGGTTATTAAAAGAAGGTTTTAAAACAATGTTTAAAATAATAAGTTAATTCAATATATATTTGCAAGACTGATAGCAATTTTTCAACATATTTTCTTTTCTGTTAGCTAACTTCACATATTATAGACTCGTTTAATATTGTCTAATTTTATTTTAATTCTCTAAAAGTTAGTCTGTATTTTTGTGAACATTTTTAAGCCAATCACAATCTTAATTGGTGGACTACTAATGAGCTGAATCTGTTGAGATTTTTATCAAAGAGATAGATTGCTATCTTGTACAACATAATTAAAAGCAAATTATCGTTTAATTGCTGCCAAGAGATAGACCGATTCATGATGATTCATGGGCTTTAAATACAATAATATATATTTATTGCCTACTTTTTGGCAGTTTTTATTTAACTTTGTTTAGCAAAGCATAATTATAGGAGGTCCTTATTGTTAAGAAATCATCAAAGTGTAGAATATGGTTGCATACTTTTCGGCAATATATTAAAAAGAAAAAAATCAGGCGTGCTCCAGTTTATTTTATTTATTATTTTTTATTATTTATTTTATTTATTTTTCGTTTTCGTTTTAGACAAAAAAAAGTACGTTTTCGGTTTTGGGTGCTCTTATTTTCACTAACTTTTTGCATTGTTTTGTTATCTAAATATTTATTTGTTTTTATTGCTCTAACAGTTGACTTTGATATTTTGAGAAATAAACGGATTGCTTAAATACCTTTACTCTTTTTGATTGTATTAAAGCCAAATAAAGGCAAACACTTTTTATTTTATAGTTATATATATTTTTTTTTTATTGGTAAAAATTCCATTAAAAGACCGACTTTGAGGCCACTCTGCAGGAGCAGCTCCTGCAAACCCTCGTGGAACAAGCGTCCCACAAGATGGAGTCATAAAAGAAGCTGGACTACATGCATGATCGTCTCCTGTTACCGTAGTAGAGAGGGCATCTCTAAGAGCAGACTATAAGGAGAAACTCCTTCAAGCTGGTGGCGAAAAGGATTTCCTGGCAGCCAAACTGTCCACTGCCGAGTCCTGCATTGCCGATCTAACGGCACAGCTCGCTCATGACCTGACCGACTCCAAGGAGAAGCTATCAGATCTTAAACTACAACTTGCTGAAGGAATTCGTGTCGTTAAAGAGCATGCTAAGCGAATACGAGAGAAAACTGGCCAACTCCAAGAAGCAACTCTCTCAGGCCGTTGAGGACTCCAGCTCTCATCCTTCCAAGGGCAGCTATTCGAAAACGAGGCTAGGCAGTCAGCTCCCCGAGACCAACTTTGAGTAGTAGGCGTCCGTGTCCTCGCTCTTCTGCCGATCACTGCTAGCCTTCGAGGTCGAGTGCAGCGGCTGGGGCTGCGGCTGCTTGGCTCCATTGGTGTCGGCGGGCAGCAGGTTGCACACGGCTGCCTGCAGCTACAGTATGATAATGTGGGACACCCCATCGTCCAGCTGGTAACAGGCGATCTCTATCAGCATGGCCAGAGCGTCCTCCTGACAGGTGCGCAGGTGCTCCGTGAGCTCCACCTGCGAGTCGTAGGTCAGCAGAGGAGGATTGGCTTTGAACGGGCGCTAGTCTAAAATGAATCAATATTATTAATGCATCAGAAAAGGATACCCCCTTAGAGACTTACCTTGCTCCTTCTCAACGCGGAAGTGTGCGTCCAGGGAGTTCCCGTCGCGGTGCATGCGGAACTACATCAGCAGCTTCCTCACCTGCCACAAACGAGGTGTCCTTTACCTGATGCGGCGGCGAGGTGGTGCCCGTCTGCTTGGACTTCGTTTTGCCCATCATCACGCCAAAGAGAGAGAGCAGGGCCAGGCGCACCTCGTTGCCAAGGCACCTGGTTTCCATCTGCAATGTTCATTAACTTTTATTAATAGATATTCCTTGGGAGGCTATCAGGCCAGACTTACCCTCGAGTTGTCCCCTCGTTTTCGGCTAGCATTGCCTTGAGTTGGTCTTGGAGAACTGCCTAGCCTCGTTTTCGGACAGCTGCCCTTGGAGGGTTGAGAGCTTCGCTGGAGTCCTCAATGGCCTGAGCTAGTTCCTCCTAGGAGTTTGCCAGTTTCCACGCTTATTCGCTTAGCTTGCCCTTTAACCACTCTTTTTCACGAATTCCTTCTCCTTGGAGTCGGCCAGGCCTTGAGCGAGCTGTGCCTTTATATCGGCAATGCAGGACTCGGCAGTGGACAGTTTGGCTGCCAGGAAATCCTTTTCGTCACCAGCTTGCTGGAGTTTCTCCTCAGTCTGCTCTAAGAGATGCCCTCTCTGCCACGGTCTTCAGGAGACGATCATGCATGTTGTTCAGCTTCCATTATGACTTGATCTTTTGGGACTCTTGTTCTACGAAGGCTTGCAGGAGCTGCTCCTGCAGAGTATCCAAAGACGCCTCCAAGTCGATCCTTTCGACCAGAGCTTGCTCTAATTGCTCTTGGAGAGCAGCTTCCTCCTGCTCGCGGGATACCTTACCGCTCGTCCTTTCACATCTCTCTTTTATGTCTCGAGTCGAGTCGGATATCTGAGCTAAGCGCCTATCCTTCTTCCTGATTTCTTTCTGCAGGGACTTTATCGATTCGTTCTTGTCAGAGACAATATTGTGAAGGCTCTGCACGCGCACATAAAGTTCTCCAATGGTAAATATTTATCCTAGCACGAGGTGGCCCAGCTGCTAGAGCTAGCCGAGTAACAAGAGAAAACCGCGAAATTGCTGATGAAACTGGCCAAGAAAAATAAATTAAAATTAACTATCCAACTGGATCTTTGTCATCATCGCAGTTTTAATCATATATTCGTATGGCCTTCAACCGGAGGAGCCCGCTGTGCCGACTTGGTGGGAGAAGAATTCCATCGTCCAGAATTTATTTAATTTTGGTTAGTGATGTTGCATCAAAAGGTCCTGTATGCCCCCATGACTGAGCAGTGGTTAGACAAGAGCACGGGCAACGTGGAAATGCGGGAGAAGTTTGTTAAGTGTACTAAATCTTAGTACGAAATGTAATACAACTTTTTTTAATTTTAAAGAAAATAAAATCTAAAATGGAGGAAAAATATTTCATTCAGATTTTTGAATACTATAACTTTGTAGATGTTTACTCACAAAAAAGATTTGCCACGAAGGTGGAAAAGGGAAGGGAATCAAATGGCCCTCATTCAACTGGATCTTTGTCATCACAATGATATTAATGCCACTCGTCATTTTGATCGGAGTTTTAATCATATATTAGTATGGCCTTCAATTTCGAAAATAAAATAAAATCTAAAATGGAGGAAAAATTGTTTATTCAGATTTTTTAATATTATAACTTTGTAGATGTTTACTCACAAAAAAGATTTGCCACGAAGGTTTTACTTATTAAGGATGCGTGTGGCCCGACTGGGAGGGGAATCAAATGGCCCCATCCAACTGGATCTTTGTCAACACAATAATATTAATGCCACTCGTCATTTTGATCGGAGTTTTAATCATATATTAGTATGGCCTTCAATTTCGAAAATAAAATAAAATCTAAAATGGAGGAAAAATTGTTTATTCAGATTTTTTAATATTATAACTTTGTAGATGTTTACTCACAAAAAAGATTTGCCACGAAGGTTTTACTTATTAAGGATGCGTGTGGCCCGACTGGGAGGGGAATCAAATGGCCCCATCCAACTGGATCTTTGTCAACACAATAATATTAATGCCACTCGTCATTTTGATCGGAGTTTTAATCATATATTAGTATGGCCTTCAATTTCGAAAATAAAATAAAATCTAAAATGGAGGAAAAATTGTTTATTCAGATTTTTTAATATTATAACTTTGTAGATGTTTACTCACAAAAAAGATTTGCCACGAAGGTTTTACTTATTAAGGATGCGTGTGGCCCGACTGGGAGGGGAATCAAATGGCCCCATCCAACTGGATCTTTGTCAACACAATAATATTAATGCCACTCGTCATTTTGATCGGAGTTTTAATCATATATTAGTATGGCCTTCAATTTCGAAAATAAAATAAAATCTAAAATGGAGGAAAAATTGTTTATTCAGATTTTTTAATATTATAACTTTGTAGATGTTTACTCACAAAAAAGATTTGCCACGAAGGTTTTACTTATTAAGGATGCGTGTGGCCCGACTGGGAGGGGAATCAAATGGCCCCATCCAACTGGATCTTTGTCAACACAATAATATTAATGCCACTCGTCATTTTGATCGGAGTTTTAATCATATATTAGTATGGCCTTCAATTTCGAAAATAAAATAAAATCTAAAATGGAGGAAAAATTGTT